>VDFB02153622.1:0-35141 GCA_007258455.2 Sequoia sempervirens | reverse complement strand
TTCTAGAAGATACCAATTGCAAATGTACTTTTAAAATTTGAACTTCAAGTTGTAATTTTCGGTGCCAAACCACCTAAACTCAAACTTGAATTTTTTTTGGCTCCAAACTAATGAGGAGCTCTATTTATGGGCGGGTTTCTAATTTTTGGGTAACTTTTTTGGGGACAAGTTCGCATATTGCGAAAGGGTTATTCTGTAGCTTTCTGTAACTTGCATGTGTTGTAGAACTTGGGGATTTGAGATCCTTTGCATGTAAGAAGGTCCATGTTCTGAATAATAAAATTATTCTATTGTTTGTGGGTTATTTTCTAAGTCTCGGGCTGCGCCCTCATCACCCTTTTTTCTTCTTCTTTAATATTTGTGTGTTCCTTTTTTGTTTTTTTTTTTGGGTTTTTAATTATCTATAGACTCAATATATTAATAGGTGGCTTTACTTGTTTTTTTATGATTTGATTGTTATCATGCATTTATATTCAATCGTATTATTATTGTTGCTTTGTAATATTTTATACTCATAATGTATACCTAAATTATTTCTATATAATTGAAATCTTCATTTTCTTGTTAAGTTAGATATCTAGTTTTTTAAATGTGTTCTATTGAAAACAATGATTTATTGATCTTTATAGGTAGAAATAAATCTATCTATTTTATGGTGATAGTTAAATTTATCCTTTTTGTTTATGGTTATTTTGTTTTTCTTTCCTTCTTTCTTTTAGTTTGATCATTTAGATGAATTAGAGCTTTATTTCCTTGTTTAATGTAGAAAATTGTATACCTTTACAATTTCACACTATGTTTGGATCCTTTAAATTATTGGACTTAGTTAAGCTTCTAATTTTCCAAATTATACATTCCAAATCCTTATTTTTTGCATTTTTCAAAAGGAGAACTAACATTAAATAAATGCAATCAATAATTAAATCACCATAAAATATGTGTGTCATGGACTTATAAGCCAGGACCCATTCACCCATGGGAAAATGAGCTCCTTTTAAGTGCTAGGAACTATTTTAAAATATGTTTTTGGTGGTATTTTGATGATTCAAATTCAAATTGCAATTGTTGGATTTCAGAATCTAATTTTTGGGAAATTAGATAAACACCTATAAATATATAGTCCTTCTATCATTTGAAACTAGAAGGATCAAGAAGAAATTCATAAGATCAAATATTATTGTCAAAAGCATTCAAGAGAAAATTTATCAGCCATTTGTTGTAGCAATCAAGATCCTAACATCTTGTTCAAGTCTATGTGTGTTCATGTCATCTTGTGAAGGATAATATGCATTGTTGATCCTAAAGCATCCAAGCATTTCAACTATAAAAATCAATCAAGCAAAGCAAGATCAAGTTCCTTGGAGAGATGTGTTTGACTTTAGTCCTCTAAAGCAAGTCACTAAAGGGTGATGAGTTGTAGCAAGAAATTTTTCATTCATCATTTCCTTCTCTCTTTTCATTATATTTCTATCAAGGTTTAATTACCAAACTTTGGGTTCAACCAAGGAAAACCCCATACAAATAAACAAAAGAATTTTTCCCTCTTTGTGTAAGTGCGGGTTATAGGTTGAAGAAGAATTGAAGAGATATTGAAGGAGCAACTTTGCATTTTTGCACAAGTTGTCATCATTGTTTTCAAGTCACAAAAACTAAGTTGAAAATTTTATTTTTGACATTTTGATAGTGGGACTTGTGTTAAACAGAAGCTAAGATCTTGTATCAGAGGACCCCAAAAGTTTTTCAAAACACTTGTACAAAGACCCATTCACCCATGGGTAAATAAGTCCTTGTAGGCACCTCAAAACCATTTTTTTAGCATGTTTGTTGTCTTCTGCACTTCCCAAATCCACTGGTAAACTATTATTTCCTTCTGTCAGCTTTTGTGATCTTGCATTTTTAATATTAGAGCATATATAATCATTAGTTTAATCATTCCAAAATATTTCTAATCAATTCAAATCCCCCAATAGATGTAGATCTAGGTCTAATTGGCTCACCTTTAGGGCTGCAAGTCAATTATTTCACCTTGTGATCTACATCTCAATGAAAGTTAGGAAAAGGTACCATGAATCCTAGGTTCTTTGCATTAAGGGCCTAGGATAACCTTTTTCTATGTTTCATTTTGGTGAACCTAAAATTATTACATCATAATTTTCTAATTTGGAGATCCATGAAACCCTAGATCTAGGCTTTGCATCATCTTGTTTTCCATTTCATTTAGGGTTACATATTGCATATTTACATCATTTAAAATCATAAAAATCCAAAAACATTGCAGACATTCTACATAATAGCTTGTATTAAGGTGTGTTTCAGTCATTTAGAGCAAAATTGTAGTGAAAATTACATTAAAAATAAATGTCATTTTGTTCATAGATTTCCATACAAATTGCATTTACATTTAATCACAAAATCTGGAAAAATTGTCACTAAAGAATTTGTCCGTAGTTAGGAACAATGATCTTAAATATTAGATTAAACACTCAAATTTACATTTTTTAGAACCCTGCGCAAGGACCCATTCACCCTTGGGTGAACCTATCGTTATATAGGTGATTTTCCAAAACTTTGTGTATTTATTTGTCTCTATCTGCTTCATTTTCTTATACTTGCAGATCTCTATTTCAATTTCAAAAATTGCATATTTTTGTAGATTTTTGCATTTAGTTCAATTGGTGAAAGAAAGTACATTGTTTAAGATCAAAATTGGCATTTAAAAGTAATCATTTTTAGGTTTTTTCATCTTAAAATCAATCAATTAACATATTTCATATCTAAAAGTTACATTAAACATCCATTTATTTGATATTTAAAGCAATTTCTTTATCATGGACATGTGTTTTGGTAAACTATGAATGTCCTTAAAATATTTGGTTTATGTTTCAAGTTGTGTGTTTGGTGATGATCTTAATTTAATTGAAAACATTCATGAGTCTTCATCTCCTAATGAATCTCCTTGTGAGATAGACATCTTGGGTTGAAGATATCATGCAAGAATTAATACAAAATCCCATGTGTAACCTTGAGAATAATGCATCATTTTATCCCTCCATGCAAAAACCAAAACATCCTATCACTTGACATGTTCAACCTTTTGCACCCCAAAATTGAATCACAAAGAAAACCTCAACCACCAACCATGAAGGAACTCATTCATAATGACAACATTGATACTCTTCTATCCTATGCCCATAAAGTTACTGATACACCTATCAAATTAGAAGGACATTACATGGTTAAGGCTTTAGAATTTTGAGAAAACAAGGATGTGACATAACAAATGAGCATGAAATCCATCAAATTCTAGAAAAAACCCATCATAAGATACCAAGGGATTGGGATATCAAGATCCCCCCCTTCACACCAAACCATTGCTCAATCAAGTAACAAACATAAGCCTAAATTTCATGATCCCCTTGAAAATATACATCACCTATTATATCAGTCCAAAACTAAGTATGATTTTTGCACACTTTTACACATAGGTTTAATTAAATTAGTACCTATACCTGAGTGAAAAACCAACAAACAAAAAGATATCAATGGACCTTACTGTGCATATCATAGAATATTTGGACACCATACTTATGATTGTATTTCTTTAAAGAAGGTATTGAAAGAATTTGATCCTCCTACAAAATAATAATTGTTCACTTTGCTCCTTTCCATGTGATAGTTGTAGAATATTAGCATATACTCACTATTACATGTATTGCACTTCATGTAACTCATTTTTCCATATTACAAGGAGCATTTTATCATCATTTATCTTAGCTCTTCTATGTCCTACATTTGGGAGCAAGGGGTTAGGTAGCCTTGTCCTAATATGGAATGTGTTGTAGTCCCTTTGGATAGTTATTCGCCTTCCTTATATGATGAACAAGATTGGGATGCAAATGACCTGCTATAGGTTGGCTCACATGTGACATTTTTTTTTTTTTTTCATGTTCTTTGTGATTTCATATACATATTGTGATCCCTGTATCATGCTACTTGGCATGTCTTTATGTTTGCGAGCTTTCTTTGGATGACCCTTGTTACTCCATTGGTGCAAGGATACAAAGGAAGTGAATTTGTTGTGGAATTCTTCTATTTGTATCTCCATTATTCTGTCATAAACATTGTCTTTCCTTTTCTCTTTTGTTTTCATTTTGGGGATGTTGCAAGGCATTGAGACATCCAAAGTCTGTTCCATGTTGACCCAAAATATTTTTCTTTTCTTTCACTCTCTATGTGTCATTCTTCCTTTTTATTTTTTGTTCTACGAGTATTTGGAGAATGATGACAATTTTGAGCTCTATTATATCACTATAGAAAATACATACACTAACCCCAAATTTGTAGATCTTTTATGTGTTATCTTTTGAGACTACTTGTGGGGGAAACCTTTTTTAATGATGTAGCTTTATTTGGAAACATATCATTAGCATAGGGATTTCTAAATAAGCTCTCATTACCCTTTTATCAACTAGAATTTATCATTTCTACTTTAAAGTAATTTCTCATAGCATGGTGTTTATCAAATCCTTTAAAGTGGGAGTATTCATTAGAATTATTTCATTTTGGAATTTACACCTCCTAAGATGAGTTTCATTTGCAATTTGACATTTTAGCTTCACTTTCGTTCACAGGAGTTGGACTTAGTGTAGCATTCACATAGCACATTGACCATTTTGTGGCACGTTATCAAAGTTATTAGGGAGTATAAATTTTGGTATGGTTGACATATGGGAACACACTTATAGACCCGGTGCATTAATCCCATCTGCCACCTTTTTATGGGTACACACCTTGTAGACCTGGTGTGTGTTTCTTATTTTTCCTTTGGGGATCACCTATTGTATACCAGACTACACTATCCCTTGTGAGAATATTTTATGGATGTGGCATGACAAAACTTGCTAGTCCATCCTTTCCTTTTTTTTTCCTTTTTAAATCATCTTTGACATTGTATGCTTGTGTATCTTGTCTTGTTGCATGTATCTCTTATGCATGTGTGTCATTTGTGCTTGTGTTGGTTTTCCATGGGATCTTCAATCCTAGGGGCTTGATTATCCTCCTTGATCTTTGTCATCCTATCTCATTAACATTTGTGCACTTGGACCCCTCTTGACATATATTTCTCTAATTTAGTGTGTCTGAGCGTAAGTACATACTCTCAGTAAAATGGGGGTGTAACTAAGGGTAAAATTCAAGTAAGATAATAGATAATCAATTGAAATCATATGAAATAAACCCAAAGAGATATGAAGCACAATGAAAACAATAAATAACGAAATGATTATACCAGATTCGCGAAGCTTCCATGAATCACCTCCATAACACCTTCTAATTTGCAGCGTATGATTGATGCCCTTAGATCGAGTGTGTGAGCATTACGACTATGCCATTGTCCTATGCAAGTTTTGAAGGATTTAAGTAAAATTATGCCTATGCCTATGACAAATGATAAATGATAAATGACTATAATGCCTATAATAACGAAGTGGTGGATCGAATCCTAAATTATGAGTAAAATTGACATTTTATAGAAAATGCAATTTTAAATGGACAGACGAGATCGACTCTTGACAGAAACCTAAAATTAGAGGACAAGATTAAATCTGACCATCCCTAATTAGGGTTAGGGTAAAATCCTTAAGTGAGTGATCAAGATGTCATCTGAGAAAATCGAATCGACGGTGGAGAAAAGATGAGATAATTAATTTCAAAAATAAAGATTTTCAAAATTAAGAAGATAAAGATAGCCTGCTTTGTGAGATTCCAAAAATCAAAAAGATAAAAGGTGGACTGAAAAGCAAATTTGATAAAATCAAGAAACTGCTTGCTTTATTTGATTTTTAGAAGAAAGCTACCAATTTGAATTAAATCCACTCAAAATATGGATTTTGTGAAATAATAAATAATCTTTTCAGATTATTTACCAAAATGGATTGTGAGTTAAGATTGTGATGACATTTTAAATAATTTCATTTATTTAAAATGAGAGGAATATTAATTTTGACAATTAAATAATTAAAGATAATTATTTAATTTAGAAGATAAGATTAATTAATTAAATAAATTCATTAATTCATTTAATTAAGACAATTAGTGACATATTAAATAAATAAATAAAATTTATTTATTTAATAACCAAGAAGAAATATATGACAAAGGGTAATTAAATAAATTAAGAAATTTATTTAATTAAGGGAAGACTCAGACAATTAACGACGTATTAAATAAATAAATAAAATTTATTTATTTAATAATCATGAAGAATAAAAGGACATGAATTAATTAAACAATTATGAACTATTTAATTAATAGTCGAATGTGGACCAAGGACATAATTAAATGTCATAATTATACTAGGACGAAAGTGGTAAAAATAGAGCTTGCAGGCCTAGGTCATTTTTAGGTGTCTACAGGGGGCTAAATGTAGTGTATAAAATTTTACACCTTTATAATTTCACACTATGTTTGGATCCCTTAATTTTTTGGACTTAAGCTTCTAATTTGGTAAATTATGCATTCCAAAGCCTTATTTTTCTTGTTTTCCAAAAGGAGAACCAATATTAAATAAATGCAATCAATAATCAAATCACCATGGAATATGTGTGTCATGGACTTATAGGTGAAGACCCATTCACCCATGGATGAATAGGTCCCCTTTAAGTGCTAGGACTCATTTTAAAATATTTTTTTGAAAAAATTTAATGATTCAAATTCAAATTGCAATTGTCGGCTTTTGGAATCTAATTTTTGGGAAATAAGATAAACAACTATAAATACATAGTCCTTTTATCATTTGAAACTAGAAGGATCAAGAAGCAATCTATAAGAGCAAATATTATTGTCAAGAGCATTCAGGAGCAGATTTATCAGTCATTTGTTGCAGCAATCAAGATTCTAACATCTTGTTCAAGTCTATGTGTGTTCATTTCATCTTGTGAAGGCTAATATGCATTATTGATCTTAAAGCATCCAAGCATTTCAAGTATCCAAATCAATCAAGCAAAGCAAGATCAAGTTTCTTGGATAGATGTGTTTGACTTCAATCCTATAAAGGAAGCCATTGAAGGGTGTTGAGTTGTAGTAAGAAATTTTTCATTCATCATTTCCTTCTCCTTTTTTCATAATATTTCTATCAAGGTTTAATTACCAAACTTGTGTTTGACCAAGGTAAACCCCCATACAAATAAACAAAAGAATTTTTCCCTCTTTGTGTAAGTGCAAGTTACAGGTTGAAGAAGAATTGAAGAGATCTTGAAGAAGAAATTTTGCATTGTCACACAAGTTGTCATCATTGTTGTCAAGTCACGGAAACTAAGCTACAAAATTTATTTTTGACATATTGACAGTGGGACCTATGTCAAACAGAAGCTCGGATCTTGTACAAAAGGACCCGAATTTTTTTTCAAAACCCATATACAAAGACCCACTTGCCCATAGGTGAATGAGTCCTTGTAGGAACCTCAAAACCATTTTTTTTAGCATGTTTGTTGTCTTCTACACTTCATAGATCCATTGGTAAATTGTTGTTTTTGTCTATCAATTTTTAGGGTCTTGCATTTTTAATATTAGGGTATATACGATCATTAGTTTAATCATTCCAAAATATTTCTAGTCAATTCTAATCCCCCAATAGATGTAGATCCAGGTCTGATTGGCTCACCTTGAGGGTTGTGTAGAAGAGGGGGACCAACCACACCAAGGCTCTAGGTCATGGAGAGCTGAGAGTGGAAGGCTGCCCTAATCTACCTCAAGTTGGATAAGAGATTTTTGGTCAAGGATAGAGAATGGGGAGCACTATCAAGTGCTTCTGTCACTCTACTAACCCAAGAGATTTGATGGGACTAAATGAGCAGACTTTTGGAACTTGAACTGTACCTCAGACAACTCTCTGTCATAGGGTAATAGCACAAGACATGGATGACAACGTGATATGTTGGCATCTCACTAGGGCATTGGCATCTATACATCTAAAAAGTATGAAGGCACAGTAAAAGTCACAAAAAACCTACTAACTACTTTGTGGTTGAGGTTTAAAGCACTAACTGAGATGATAATAATTAGAATAAACAAGATAACTAGAAAAGTGATATAGAAGATGATAAAAGTGAAGGTGATGGAGATCAACTCATGAGAAGTCCAACTTGCTAACAAGCTCCACCCGAGGGTATGTGCAAGATCATCATGCGAAAAATAGGTCCTTAAGTGGCGAAAAAATTAGAAAAATCAGAGTTAGGCAACTTGACATAAAAATTTGAATAAGTTGTCTATATTATTTCAAAAATATGTAAGAATAGAATCTGTAGCAAACTGACTGTAGTTTCTAAACTACTAGGTTTATTTTTTAAATCTATTTGGTGAAAATTTGAAATTTTGATGCTCTAGTACTTAAATTCTCGTGTGGAAAAATAAGTAGGTGTATGTCCTGACCACCCTAACCATAATAAAATGATAATATATTTTATAATATTTTAGATATAAGTATAGGACCATGTCCCGATGTGATGCATAGTTTTTACAATTTTTTCCAAGTAAATAATTAATTATGAATTTTTATTACAACTTTTAAAAAATATAAAAACTTGTATGTCTGACCACCTTAACTTGGTCAAAACTTCATGAAATTCAATTTTTTTAATCCTATAGTATGTGAAGCATATAATGTGACACTTGTTTTGGATTAAAAAATGTGATATTCATTTGAAAGCTATAGATGTTTTTCAATTAGCCTATCAATCAGAACTTTCGTCGTAATTCAAATAGAAATGAATAATTATTATTTATTAAATTCAAAGTAAAGCATAATTTATATTGGTGGAAATTTGAGAATCTCCTTTAAAAACCCTTTTTGTTTCATCAATTTTGGGTAAAAAAAAGTCATCAGCCACATGCCCATCATATCGCCACTTTTTGGCCCATCATGATCCTGCACATACCCCCGAATGCATTCCTAGACACAACCGAAAGAGGAAAATTTTTGGGGTTGTATAGGGGGTTTCCATAGTCAAACCACCACTTTGGTGTTTCTACCTCCATGGATGGCCCAAAAATCCATGAGATAGAAAACATGATAAAGAGAGTAATATGAAATATATTGAACAATAACAATAACACTATGCTACATAAATCAAGTGACAATGCTATGGAAATAGAGAAATGAAGTGATATCACCTTCTCAATCGAGGTGCCCTCAAGCATGTAGAGGATGATGCAAGATTGGTAAGTTCTACATTGTCACAACAATGAAGAAGTAGTCCCACAGGACACCAAGTCAGAAGTCCAATGCTGGAAAAAGTGTAGCATGACATAGAGAAGTTTCTCAAGAATTATGAGGCAAGATCGAATTAGTGTGTAGAATTATGAAGAAGATGGAATGAAAGTGAAAGATATGAATTTGAAGAAGATTTAGGAGGGAAAGAGTCGTTCTTGGGTTGGCAAGAAAGCGCAGAGGTGTTACACTTCATTGCCAATGGAGAATGTAATGTCTTTGTGGATTCCAAAGGAAATAATTTTTTAGGGACGACAACACACCAGACAAAAATCCATGTGTCGTGCATGCATCCCCAACAAAAATTTCCCCATTGACACAAAGGACAAGCACCAAGTGGATGCACTGCAGGTAGGTGATGTGGAATTTCTTAGTCAAAATTGATTTTCCTAAAGTAGAGGGTGTAAAAGGGGAAGTTGCAAGAGGGGTGAAAATTCGTGCCTATACATTTTTCCCCCACTTTAGCGAGAATGAGTTCCAATGAATGTTCAATAACATAGATCAAAGAGTTTAGAAATTTACACCTGAACTGTCAAGGAAGCAGACCATAATCTAGGGAATCCATAAAGTGTAAGGCAAGAAAATAACTCCACAAGTACTCTCTCCTGAGGAGGTTCAAAAAAAGGACTCTATAGATCCTTGGAACTATAAATTTGATCAAAGTGCACCAAAGGCCTACAAACCAATGATGGACAAATCCCGCAGGATGCAAGAATTTCATAGGTCCTCAAACCTACAAAGAAGGAACCCTCAGGTACTCTCTCCTGAAGGAAGCCTGATGTAGGGGACTCCACAAAGTCAAACTGGAAAGCAACTTCATAGGCACACCTACAAAGCAACATGTTAATCCATAGACAAAACATGTTAGAAAAAGAAAGCAGCCACACATGCAAGCAAGCAGAAATTCACATAGACAATCAAAAAATAAAGGAGAAGCTTTCAAAGGAGTCCCTTGGGAACCCTTCAAAAGAAAAGGGGTCCACTCAAGGGACGCTCAATTTGAAATTATAAGAGTATTTTTTCGTGAATCAATTCAACGTCAAGGAATCCTTTTGAAAGATTTTCACTTCATCAAGGAATTCAAAAGGAAGTCCCCTCACAATGGGAAGGTCAGAATTCACCCACAGGGGAAGGTGCTCCCTCCTCGAAGGAAGTTTTTTCAAATTCTTTCTATGTGAACCCATGATGAAGGAAAAATATTTTTCTAGGTCTCCCTATTGAGGAATGTGATTTTTGAAAAATATTTTGAAAAGATATCAAGAAAATATTTGTTTGGCCACTGAATGCATTTTCTAAAAATAGAAGTGACATGATAGCCCCCCCCCCTTAGGATGGTGCATGTTGAACACAAAGACATGTGGCATCCTAAGGAGAGAAAATTAAGAATGAAAAAGTGATGTTGTGGCCTGCAAAACATAGTGAGATGTAATTGTGGTAATGTTGCCACACACACAAGGGAAAACACATGAGCACAACAACATCACAAAGCAAGCAATAAATATAAGAGAATAATAATATAAGAAGGAATAATAACATTACAAACAAGGGAGACAAGGGCGGTTTGATATTTCGGGGCTAGAGATGCTCATAAATATAGAAAAATAGGTATAATAATATATATAAATGAATTTTCATCAACCCCCTACTATATCAGGCCATATGAAGAATGTATGAGAAGAAAAAATAAAAATAAAAAAATTGGGTCAACATGGAAGGGAAGCCTAAATTCCCCCAACACTTTGCATTGTCCCCAATTTTTTAAAATCAATACACAACAAAGGAAGAATGATGTAACAAATAGAGGAAGTTTTACGACACAAAAACACTCATGTATCTAAGCACCTACAAGGGTGATAAGGTTCATCCAGTAGCACATAACACAAGCATGGGGGAACACAAACACACATACAATCTACTCTACAAATAAAGAAGAGGTGCTCCCTAGTCCTCATCAACCAAGAGGCCAACAATATCCCAATCTAGATCATTATAAGGGGAAGGCGGATGAGCCTGCAAGGGCAAAATATCAAGGGGGGAATCCTCCTACCCCCCTGCAACAAGAGCCAAGGACGAAAGTCGTGCAAGGTCTTCTCTGCTTTGTTCCTGTGGGGTGAAATTAAGTGACTTCACAAAAATCGCCGATAGGGCCAGGATCATATCCATAGAATTCAACATGCACTTCACAGGAGTTCCATGTGGTAATTCAATGGGTGAGGGAGGTGGTGCCCGAGATTCACTATTAGGATCATTGAGAGACTCGAGACCAATGAAAAACTCTAGGGACATTGGAACTTCCTCTATCACAAGGACATCACAAGCTAATGCAGAACCATCCTCTGAAGAAGGTGAACTCCTCTATCAACCCCCATTGTTAGCAAGGTTGTCCCCCATCTTCTACTTCATCAAAGGATGCAAGATCCCCACAAACAAGGAAAAAGGCATGGAGGAAGAGTAGAAAACCACAACGGACACCACTGAGGTATTTGACATATCCACGAGCTTTGGAAATGGCGGGATGCCTAAGAGGGACATCAAAAGAGGCAGCTCAACCAAAGGAGAAATAAACACCTGCACCATCTTTGGGTGAGGATCTCTTACACTCGAGACAAAAGATGGAAGCAATATGGAGGTTGAAGGAACTGAAGCAGAGGGAACATGAGAGGAGGATACAACAAAAGGTGTCAAATCAAAAATTGTTGACTCCCCTTCCTTCCTCTATAGGGCCACCTGCTTAGTGGCTAGAGCCTTTCTCTAACACTTGCGATCATGTGCAAGGTGGTTCCTATGACTCCAGGAGCTAGAGTTTGGAAGCTGAGACAGAATAGAAGACTCATGTTTGACCATCAGAGTGTCCATCATGGTCATTTCTCATGGAGAGAGAGACTCCTGAACTAGAACATGAGGGAGAGGTTGAGAGGATGGAATGACAGTGGGGGGAGTAGGCTGTCATGCATCAGTGGTGGGCCTCTTCCCATTCACTTCCTTGGAGGTAGGAGCAGTAGGAAGTTTAGAGGTCAAGACATAGAGGACTCTCAATAAGGACCATTCCCCTTACCATACTGAATGGGTTGAGGCACCGTGGGTAAGATAGAAAGTTCAAGCATTGTACACTTGGGATTTCACCAAGAAAGCACCATCGGGTTCTCCAGCAAACATCTAGGAGTAGATGATGATGACACCACAATAGGGCGAGAGGAAGTGACAGGTGAGATAGTAAGAGAAGAAGAAGAAGAAGGGCCCTAGAAATTCTTATCTTCTTCCCTACTTCTTCGAGCTAGGGTGGCATCATTGTCTTCCTTGAGACAAGCCCTATTTGAGATGGAATAGGGGGAAGGAGGGTATCTCACCTAAGGCATTATGCCCCAATTCTTGTACCTCACATAGGTTCAATACAAGAGGTCCGTCCTAGGAGGAAGTGGACCAACAGGCGTAGGCCAAAAATGATCTAGTTAGTAGCCACCATGTGCAATCGACAATTTATAGTTGATTCCATGGACTACATGCATTGCACCCTCATGGATAAAATTCAAAAACTTATGAACCACTAAGGGAACTACATTCATAGCAACCAACCAGGGGATACCTAGTTTCACCTTGAAGAGCTCAGACTCTGAGATTATGTCAAAGAGTGCATTTACAGATTTAGGTCCAACTAAGACTGACAAGGTGATGCAACCAATGAGAGGTACAAAAATTCCATTGTGTATGGATGGTACTCCTAGATTCCTCATACCCATATTTGTGCAAGAAGTTAATCAACATAATCTCCTCAGTGATGACATTCACCCAACACGTAAGGTCAACAAGAACACCTATTATGGTGTTTCCATTGATTCGTGCGAGGATGTATAAGGGAGATGGTTCTCTATTATAGTTCATCGACAAGTCATATGAGGTGAAAGTTATGTTAGGGGATCAACTCGTAGGTTGCATAGATGGGATGGGCAAATGTAAAAAGGAGGCCATTACATATACTAGACAGAACTTTCATAGAGCCCTGAAGGGTTTTGCAACTAGACAGTGACCCAACTAAGGTTTTGTTCTATGATGCCTATGGAACCTTCCAACTACGCCACTAGGGGTTGTAGGTTGGGTTGCAATTATAGATGCCTCACAACACTCACACCCACAAAACTCCTAGGATACAAGGAAAGGGTCTTTCAACACTGCTAAACAGAACCAAAATGGTTCACATCAGGTTCACCAAAATGTAGAAGAGGAGGACCAACCACACCAAGGCTCCCAGTCACAGAGAGCTAAGAGCAGAGGGTTTTCCTAATCTACCTCAAGTTGGATAAGAGATTTTAGGTCAAGGATAGAGAATGAAGAGCACTCTCAAGTGCTTTTGTCACTCTACTAACCTAGGAGATTTGATGGGGTTAAATGATTAGGATTTTGGAACCTGAACTATACCTTAGATAGCTCTCTCTTAGAGGATAACAATGTAGGTCAAACATGATAGCACGGTGAGCTATCGTCTCACTATGGCACTGGTGTCCATATGGCTAGAAAGTATGAAGGCAAAGTAAAAGTCACAAAAACCTACTAACTACTTAGCGGTTGAGGTTTAAAGTACTAACTGAGATGATAATAAATAGAATAAACAAGATAACTAGAAAAGTGATATAGAAGATGATAAAATTGAAGGTGATGGAGATCAACTCATGAGAAGTCTAGCTCACCAACAAGCTCCACCTCAATGCATACCTACACAAAACCAAGAGAGGAAAAATGTTGGGGATGTATAGGGGTTTTCCATAGTCAAACCCTTGCTTTGGTGTTTCCACCTCCACAGATAGCTAGAAAAGCCATGAGATAGAGGGTGAAGCCACAATAGTGGTTTACAATTTGATGGAGGAAGGAAAACTGACAAAAAATGACCCCATGGCAAAAAAATTGTTTTAGGGGTTTAAATGAACTTACAGGTTTGAGCGAGCTCATTTAATTCTTGCCCCTCGTTTCCCACCCAATAAACCAAATAAAATGCACATAGAAAGGTGGTTTGCTCAAACCCCTAGGGGTTCATTCGAACCCCCATTATCCCTCATTCTCTCCCTCACACACAAAAAAATCTAAATTTTTGCACTTCGGAGCTCAGGTTGAAGATGAAAATGATGAAGATTTCACAAACCCAACTGGAATCAGGTAGCCCTCAGAATGAGCTATCCAACGAATATAATTTTAATATGTTTTGGTTTTATTATGTATTTTTTTTCTATTTTTATTAAACATAGTTTTTTCACCGAAAATCAAGCTCTATGTTCTGCACATGTGGAAAAATAGTAGATTATCAACAAAAAAATTGAAAAATATGAGTGCACCAGATATTGAAGTCCTGATCCAACAAAAAAATTGAATTTCGATACACACAAAAAACATTATGCATTATATGGTCACGCTATGTCTTAATTGTAATTGGTTTGACTTTGAAACTTGATTAAAGAAAAAATATTCAATATAAAACTATTCAACCAAGTGGAAGCACTAGATATTGGAGTTTCAAATATAAATTCAAAAGAATTATAATTTTATCCTTCATGGAAAAAGTTATGCATATACCATGAGGCAATTTTTAAAATGTTGTTTTTGAAAAAAAACTAGTTTTCAAGGGAGATGGAAAAGAAGTGCAACCGATTCAAAAAAATTTTGAAAAAAATTATATTTAGAATCTACATACAAAATGTCACAAAACTTTAGTTTTCATCATCTTCAAACCTCACGATTTAGCCACTATAGGTGCCCAAAATTGAAGATTTAGTTTTAAAAATTATTTCAGTGTCCTGGCCAATAAAAAATTGTAAACCAGTACTGTGGGATCACCCTAGAAAATATGATAAACAGAGTACTAGGAAAGATATCGAACAATAACAATAACACTATGTTATGTAAATCAAGTGACAATGCTATGGAAATAGAGAAATGAAATGATATCACCTTCTCAATTGAGGTACCCTCAAGCACGTATAGGAGGATGCTAGCTTGGTAAGGTCTACACTACCACAAAAATGAAGTAGTCCCGTAGTATACCAAGTCACAACTCCAATGGTAGAAAAAGTGCAGCACAACGTAGAGAATTTGCTCAAGAATTGTGAGGAAAGATCGCATTAGTTTGTAGAATTGTGAAGAAGATGGAATAAAAGTGAAACATATGCATTTGAAGAAGATTTAGGAGGGAAAGAGTTGTTCTCATGTTAGCAGGAAGGCACAGAGGCATTACACTTCATTTCCAATTGAGAATGTAATGTCTCTGCAGATTCCAAAGGCATGAATCTATCTGGGATGGCAGTGCACCGCGCAGACATCCACGCCCCATGTGTGCATCCCTAACACAAATTCCCCCACTGACACAAAGGACAAGTGCCAAGTGGATGCACTGCAAGGAGGTGATGTGGAATTTCTTAGTCGGAATTGATTTTCCTAAAGTAGAGGGTCTAAAAGGGGAATTTTCAAGAGGGGTACAAATTCACGCCTATATAGGTTCCAAGTCAATTATTTCACCTTGTGATCTACATCTCAATGAAAGTTAGCAAAAGGCACCATTGAATCCTAGGTTCTTTGCATTAAGGGCCTGGGATCACCTTTTTTTATATTTCACCTTGCATTTTTTTCTTTTTCTTTTTCTTGATCTTGAATGACAAATATATATTCTTATTTCATTTTTATGTTTTTAGATATATTAATTCTATTCATATTAGTGTCTATAAATTAATCTTTTCCAAAATATAAATCTTGTTATTAACATGCTATGTCTTTATTGAAATGGTAGCAATAACATATTATTCCTCATAAACCTAGCCCAATATATCTAAAATCTCTATATTAATTCTTATTTTTATATAGGCATTCTAAAATCTCCATGCTCCAAGCTTATTTAGCTATTGGAGTTAAATTTTTTAAAAAATTATATCTATAACTCTTATTGATATATTATTGCCCCCAGATTGTTAAATTAGCATTTAGATAAAGAAATAATATAGTTTTTCATTCTTTAAATCTTTTTTAAATATGTTTCAAAACTATATTTATACACATAGATATATCTACATAGCATCTTTATTTTGTTCTTTGTAGTTTCCTATGTTATCTTTATGACCTATCTTTATAGGTGGGGATATTGTTTCCTGAAGTTTCTATTTTTTCTTTTCTTATTGTATAGTTTTTTAGGTTGTTGTTTGTTATTTATTTTGTGAATTGTTTAGCATTATTTTTTTTATTTTTCTTGTATATTATTATGGTTAATCATTTCCTTTATCTGAACTTGAACCTCGATGCATGTGTAACCTTCCATTCTCCCTCTTCTCTCATTTTAGTTGGTCCAAGTCTGCAATTAACCATTTTTATCCTCCTACTCTCTTCCATCCTGATGATGGATCATGGAGTATGATCTAAAACATTGATGAAAAAGCTTCAACACAATCAAATCTAGACCTTTTCCAATATCACATGTGCACATAAAGTGAGTTCACTATAGCATGCTCACATTATATATTGGATAAACTCAAGAAATAGCATGAGTGTACTATAATGCATTTGTTTTATATTTTAAAAATTCAAGCACATTTTATTTAATTTTCTTACAAAATATTTTTTAGTCACTTTCCCCCCTCAACTTAGTGCACTCACCCAACATTGATAAAATAATATCTTACCCTACCACCATTTACACATGAAAAATGTAACTCCTTCCTCTTATTAGTGGCTTTTTTTCTCTTCTACATGTTCTTCCTACTACCATAAGTAAACAAGGAGATACAAATATTGTAGAGAGCTTTCCCAATTAAGTTAGAAACTAAACTAATCCTACATTTTCCATATATATTTTCTAGAGGCGAGGCCTTCAAACCATGCTTTTGTTCTTAAAGAAACACTATGTAAGCCATCATAGTTCCCCTCTATTTATGGGTGTCATAATTTTTTCTTTGACTAACTAGATACATAGGTGGGCTAAAATTTCTCTTTGGGATGAGAGACATACCATTTTTAGTCATTGGATATTTTTTTAATCTATCCAAATCTCAAAATGGTCAAGTCCCTTCTTCCAAGAGAAGTCAAACAAGGATTGACCAAATAGTAGTGTAGTGGGTTATTATCTACATGAATGATGATAATCCTATATTCACTAGAAAAATATATTCAAATTTTTAATTAATATTATTTATACCAAGTTCAAAAGAAAATATTATGAAGTTAGTGGAAATTAAAAGGAAAGCCTACTTATGTCATTCACCTTATGGGAACCTCATTGTAGTAGGCTCTTATCTACACCCTTATTAATATCAAATTAGTCTAGTATAATATATAAAATAAAATACATTAGTGGTGTAGGAGTCACATAATGTTTGTAAAGACCCTAAATCAATAGTCTGAACAATGAAAAGTGGAATATCAACATCAAAGGAGTGAATTGATGCATCAACATCTTACAAAATGACAAATATAAAATATTAAGAACTAATACATTTTGCATGGACATTTATTTGAATGGAATTATAAATTAAGGTGTATAATTCCCCTATAAAAATAGTGGACATCAAAAGGAAAACCTACTTATGTCATTTATCTAGTGGGTCCCCTCAACATGTGGTAGGCTATCCTCCACATATTAGAATAGCAAATGTTACTATTACAAAATAGAAGTTAAACTTATTAATCATGTATAGTATAAAGTAAATAAACTAGCATTAGAGGTTTATCACAATTTTTGTAAATGTCCTAAATCAACATTCTCAACATTGGAAAGTGGAGTATTAGTGACATAGGATTGAATTGCTATGTTGACATCCTATAAAAAAATTATATTCATAAAAATTATTCAAAACTACTATATTTTGTATTGACATTTATTTGAGAAAGTTAGATGTTTAGTCAAAATTTTGCTAATAAAATACGTCATAGATAGAATATCTAAAAGTGATGTCAATTAAAGGATTCAATGGATTTTTCTATAGTAGTAATCCAACAAGAAATTATCTTATCTAATGCAAAGTAAAAGCAAGCCTCTAACGTGGATAATCCCAAAAAAATTGAGCAATGAAAGCCTAACTAGTTGAGACATTTATTAATGCAAGAGATTGTTGAGGTTGTTTGTGTGTAGAAAATACCTTGGAATTTTCCACTAGAGAATTAATACTTAGTGGGGTCAATGTGAAACCCTTATAACAATTTATTGATCCTTAAGATGCCTTAGTAGAGGTATAAATCTCGTGACTAAAAATAAACTTTGAATAGATAAACCACAATACTATCCCTTCATTAGGTCTATGCATACCATTAATATAATAGGTGGCTAGAAAGATGTTATGCTGAGGATGAAATTGCATGGAACTAGAGGTAGCTTCCCTAATTCTAAATCAGAGTCACATTGAAGGGATGATTTAGGAAATTACTCTCAATAATATTATACACATGGTGTAAGGGATATTTTGACTTATTTCATGAGAGACATGCCAACCTTGAAGATGAGAATCTTGAACAAATTTTGATGAAAGAATTTAGCATGTAGTGAGTGCATATTTGGAGCCTATTTTACACTAAAGATAGAAAATAAAATTTTATTTTTGAACAATTTGGTGTTTTAAAATAGCCATCCTCCACATGTAATCCAACTTTTTGTAGGCCTAGATTTTACAAAATGCATCACAACTCATGTCAACCATATTTTTATTTGTACTACAAGCTTGAAGGAACAAAGAATTTTTTTGGAAGAATGTTGGCATATGTAATTTTACTATTTTATACACATTGGAACCATTTTATTAATTGTGTCATGTGTGATCTACCTCCATGTTGCACCCAATCAACACATAATTTATATGGTGTATGGTTAATATTGTAAGGAAGACATGTACATTCTTTGTAGAGGGCATATGCCTTCCTAGGGAAATTAATGGACCATGCATCCAATAGGTGAGCCTACCACATGTCTATATATATAAATGTTGTAAACTAAGATATTATTTGAGAAATTTGATCTAACTTAATGTTGGTGAAGTGAGATCATGATTCTAAGTTATGTCTTCATGACTAACAAGAAAGTGTTCATTCATCATTTCCTTCTCCTTTTTCATTATCTTTCTATCAAGGTTTAGTTATGAAACTTGGGGTTGACCAAGGAAAACCCCCATACAAAAAAACAAAATAATTTTCCCCTCTTTGTGTAAGTGTAGGTTACAGGTTGAAGAAGGATTGAAGAGATCTTGAAGGAGAAAATTTGTATTGTTGCAAAAGTTGTCATCATTTTTGTCAAGTCACAAAAACTAAGTTGCGGAATTTATTTCTGACATTCCAATAGTGGGACCTATTTCAAATGGAAGATTAGATCTTGTACCAGAGGACCCTAGAAGTTGGTCAAAACCCCTATACAAAGACCCACTCACCTATGGGTAAATGATTCCTTGTAGGCACCTCAAAACTAATTTTTCTAAGCATGTTTGTTGTCTTTTTCACTTCCCAAATCCATTGGTAAACTATTGTTTCTATCTGTTAGTTTTTGGGATCTTGCATTTTTAGTATTAGGGCATATAGGATCAATAGTTTAAACATTCCAAAATATTTTTAATCAATTCCAATCCCCTAATAGATGTAGATCTAGGTTTGATTGGCTCACCTTTAGGGCAACAAGTCAATTATTTCACCTTGTGATCTACATCTCAATGAATGTTAGGAAAAGGCACCATTGAATCCTAGGTTCTTTACATTAAGGTCCTAGAATCACCTTTTTCTATATTTCACCTCACATTTGTATATTTTTGTTTTTCTTGATCTTGAATGGTAAATATATATGATAATATTACTTATTTCCTTTTATGTTTTTATATATATTAAATATATTCATATTAGTGAGTATTAATTATTTTTCCCAAAATATAAATCTTGTTATTAACATGTTATGTCTTTATTGAAATAATAGTAATAGCATATTATTCCTAATATACCTAGCCTAATATATCTTAAAGCTCTATATCAATTCTTATTTTTAAATCTAGGCATTCTAAAAACTCCATGCTCCAAGATTATTTAGATATTAGAGTTAACATTTTTTAAAAGTTATATCTACAACTCTTATTGATATATTATTACCCCCAGATTGTTAAATTAGCATTTAGATAAAGACTATATTTTTTCATTATTTTTCTTTTTTAAATATGTTTTAAAATTATATTTATACACATAGATATATCTATATAGCATCTTTATTTTTTTCTTTGTATTTTCCTATTTTATCTTTATGTGGTATCTTTATAAGTGGGGATATTGTTGTCTATAGTTTTCATTTTTTATTTTCTTATTGTATAGCTTTTTAGGTTGTTTTTTGTTATTTATTTTGTGCATTTTTTAGCATTAATTTGTTATTTTTCTTGTCTATTATTATGGTTAATCTTTTCCTTCATTTTGACCTTGAACCTTAATGCATGTGTAACTTTCCATTCTCTCTCTTCTATCTTTTTAGTTGGTCTAAATCTGAAATTAACCATTTTTATTCTTTTGCTCTCTTCCATACCGATGATGGATCATGGAGTGTAATCTGAAAGATTGATAAAAAAAGATTCAACACAATCAAAACCAAAAACACAAACTGAACAACAATGTGGATTGTGGAAACTAGTTCCCTTTTTCCAATATCACATGTGCACATAAAGTGAGATCATTATAGCTTGCTCACATTATGGATTGGATAAACTCAAGAAATAACATAAGCGTACTATAATACATTTTTGCTATATTAAAAATTCAAGCACATTTTATTTAATTTTCCTCCTAAATAATTTTAGTCACTTTTTCCCACTCAAATTAGTGCACTCACCCAACATTAATAAAAAAATAGCTTACCCTACCACCATTTACACATTAAAAATGTGACTCCTTCCTCTTATTAGTGGCTTTTTTTCGCTTCTCCATGGGCTTCCTACTACTATAAGTAAACAAGGAGATATAAATAGCATAGAGAGCTTTCCCACTTAAGTTAGAAACTAAACTAATCCTACCTTTTCTATATATGTTTTCTAGAGGCAAGGGCTTCAAACCATGCTTGGGTTCTTAAATAAACACTATGTAAGCCATCATAGCCCCCCTCTATTTATGGGTGTCATAATTTTTTCTTGGATTCACTAGATGTAGGTGGGCTAAAATTTCTCTTTGGGATGAGAGGCATGCCATTTTTAGTCATTTGATCTATCCAAATCTCAAAATGGTCAAGTGCTCTCTTCCAAGAGAAGTCAAACAAGGATTGATAAAATAGTAGTGTAGTGGGTTCTTATCTACATGAATGATGGTAATCCTATATTCAATAGAAAACTATATTTAAATTTTAAATTAATATTATTTCTATCAATTTCAAAAGAAATAATTATGAAGTTAGTGGAAATTAAAAGGAAAGCCTACTTATGTCATTCACCTTGTGGGACCCTCACTATAGTAGGCTCTTCTCTACACCCTTATTAATACAAAACTAGTCTAGTCCAATTTGCATATTATAATAATGAATGTTTAATAATAAAAACTAATTTTTTAAACATATTCATCATGTATAATATATAAAATAAATACATTAGTGGTGTAGGAGTCACATAATTTTTGTAAAGACCATAAATCAATAGTTTGAACAATGGAAAGTAGATTATCAACATCAAAGGAGTGAACTGATGCATCGACATCTTACAAAATGACATTAATATAAAATATTAAGAACTACTAAATTTTGCATGGATATTTATTTGAATGAAATTATAAGTTAAGGTATATCATTCACCTATAAAAATAGTAGACATTGAAAGGAAAACCTACTTATGACATTTATCTAGTGGGTCCCCTCAACATGTGGTAGGCTATCCTCCACATGCTCATGTATATAATTAGAGATTGAAACCTACATATTAGAATAATAAATGTTACTGTTAAAAAATTAAAGTTAAACTTATTAATCATGTATAGTCTAAAGTAAAAAAACTAGCATTAGAGGTTTATCATAATGTTTGTAAAGACCCTAAATCGACATTCTCAATATTGGAAAGTGGAGTATTAGTGACATAGGACTAAATTTCTACATTGAAATCCTATAAAAAAATGACATTCATAAAAAAAATGTTAAGAACTACTATATTTTGTATTGACATTTATTTGAAAAAGTTAGAATTTTAGTCAAAAAATTTCTAATAAAATATGCCTTAGATAGAATATCTAAAAGTGATGTCAATTAAAGGATTCAATGGATTTTTCTATAGTACTAAGCCAACAAGAATTTATTGTACCTAATGCAAAGTAAGAGCAAGCCTCTAACATGGATAATCCAAAAAAAATGGAGCAATGAAAGCCTAACTAGTTGGTACTTTTATTAATGAAAGAGATTGTTGAGGTTGTTTGTGTATAGAAAATACCTTGGAATTTTCCACTAGAGAACTAACACTTAGTGGGGTCAATGTGCAACCCTTATAACAATTTATTGATCCTTAAGATGCCTTAGTAGAGGTGTATTACTCATGACTAAAATAGACATTGAACAGATAAACCATACTACTATCCCTTCATTAGGCCTATGCATACCATTAATATAATAGGTGGTCAGAAAGATTGTATGTTGAGGATGAGATTGCATGGAACTAGAGGTAGCCTCCTGAATTCTAAATTAGAGTCACATTGAAGGGATGCTCTGGGAAATTACTCTCAATAATATTATACACATGGTGTAAGGTATATTATGAGTTATTTCATGAGAGACATGCTAGCCTTCAAGATGAGAATCTTGAACAAATTTTGATGAAATAATTTAGCATGTAGTGAGTGCATATTTGGAGCCTATTTTACTAAATATAGAAAATAAACTTTGACTTTTGAACAATCTGGTGTTTTAAATAGCCATCTTCCACATGTAATCCAACATTTTGTAGACCTAGATTTTACAAAATGCATCACAAATCACAACCATATTTTTATTTGTACTACAATCTTGAAGGAACAAATAATTTTGTTGGAAGAATGTTGACATATGTAATTTAACTATTTTATACATATTGGCACCATTTTATTAATTGTCTCATGTGTGATCTACCTCCATGTTGTACCTAATCAACACATAGTTTATATGGTGTATGGTTAATATTGTAAGGGAAACATGCATATTCTCTATAGAGGGCATATCCCTTCCTAGGGAAATTAATGGACCATGCATCCAATAGGTGAGCCTACCACATGTCTATATATATAAATGTTTTAAACTAAGATATTATTTGAGAAATTTGATCCAACAACTTAATATTGGTGAAGTGAGATCATGATTCTAAGTTATGTCTTCATGTTCTAATATTCACAACATGTCAATTAATGTATATATGTGTTGAGATACTTTGGCACTATGTATGGTTACACAATATATTTTTTTATGAATTAATATAATCAATCATATTGAGTAATGTGTATTTACCTTTTAATTTTATTTTAGAATCTATTATGGAATGAATTCATTGTATTTATTTTATTAGCATTATGGATGCATGGATTATAAATACTTTTTATATTTCTTATTTATTTTTCTAGTTTATTTTTTTGTTTGAAATATATAAATTTGAGTGATTTGAGTAGTTTCCACTATATGTCCCCAACGATTAAAACCATTCAGTCTTAGTTTTAAATGTAGTTGCCAAATATAATGTGTCAAACATGGAAGTATGCATGGTAGGTTATGTTTTTCTAATCTAATTTTGACATTGTATTATGGTACTTAGAAGATGATTAATAACAAGTTATTGCTTGATAGTTACCAAGTGTGGACTTTGATGTCTTTCTATCAACAAAGTCTTCAAAAAATATACTAAAAATTGTAACTAACCATATACCAAATTGGAATCCAAAGGATATTGCACTTGTTTGTAGATATATAAGAACTTAACAACAAGTTTTGGATATATATTTATTAAATTTTAAGTATAGTATCTTGACATTATTTAGAATATATTACAAAGGGTATTTGCTTCAATTTTTATTACAAGTTCCTCATATATTATTGTAGTGAAGGAAAAATTTATATTATCTTATGTACCAAAGGCATTCATTTGTGATGAAGAAGAGTAGAAAATTTATTTGGCTTTTGCAAGAGATGTATAAAAATTAAGTAAGTCTTTGTTGTTGGAGAAAGCTTAATCACTTTCTATGGTATGAGCTAAAGAGGTGCGTTAAATTTCTTTACTAATAGTTAGGGTTGAATACTAACTTAAATTGAGCATCAAACTAGCATAAAATCAAGTTTAACCTTTAGAGTAGTACCTAATATTATTGATTAATGATAAGATTCCCCATTAAGAAAAAATAATTATGCAAACAATATTAAGAAGAACTACTCATTAAGGAATGTAACATGGAACATAGTAGCCATTTGTTAATAACACAATATCAACAAACGACTAGTTTATCAATATGAGAGTTTTATTGAAGTGATATAACTAAAAAAATTAGTTGACTTATGCTTTATTTAAAAATTCTTAGATCCATATATATTAGGGTGAATTTGAATTCTTTTATTTTAGCAAATTACAAATAAAAAATCAACCAAGATTCAATTATGCTTCTACTATAATTAAGATTGTAATATTGTAGATTAATATCTACATTAACAATGACTAATCAACTATTGTTTTTTATGGTCTAGGGTGAGAAGATGTACCATTAGTCTATGGGTTTTCTTTCATGTTATAAATTGATTTGTTAACATCTCTTCCAAGAATCATTTGTAATGATTGATTAAGAGTATTTATATAGGTTATTGTAAGGCATACTATGTCAAGAAGATTGAAAATTGGTTCTAGGACCAAACACTCCTCTTAACAGTTTTTGTTTTTTAAAATTAGAGTTGTTGTTGGTAATTAGATGTATAGAAACTAAAGTTTATGCAAGAAATGTATATAAGCGTTCTTGATCTTGAGATTAATCCTTATTTCTATTGAATAATGATAAATTTATACCTTGACACATTGACAACTTTATGTGAAATGTAGCGTAAATGAAAAAACATACATTAAGAGAACTCCTAAACTCTATTAAGATAACATATGAAAACATTTAATCACCCAGATGGATTTAGATGCTAATAATTCTTAAACATAATCATTAAAGTTCTATTTTAATTTTATTTACTAATCCCAAAAATTACTACAGTTTCAAACAAAGTTCTTACCAAAAAAATGCCTAGAGTTTATATATACTACATTAAGCCATTGCAAAGAAAGCATTATAACACAACAAAACAGAGATGTTTTGGAACATGGATGAAGGGACCTGGACAGCCATGAACGGACTTGTACCTTAAGAATCTTCCTCTGGACATGAAGAGCTCCTTTGTGTTTGTGGTACTGGTAGACAGACGGTTGGAAAATTGTAGGCTGTGAAAGTAATTTTTTTTGGCTTGTAAAATTACAGTCTTATCTGTTTAGCGCGAGTTTGCTTTTCTAATTATCTTTCCAGACATACTCGAATAGTTCATAATTTATTGGCCGCATTTTTCTCTTGATGTTTTTTGATAAGACACTTTTGCGGTTTGTTTGTCTCTTAACTCGAGCTTAAGAATTGAGATTACATCCGTGAGTTTCGGGGAAGGTATAAAATTGTTTCATAAGAGTTTCCCACTTCCACTTCCGCCTTTCACAAGGTTTTATGAGATTTGACGTATACGCCCCAGTTTGTCAACCGGGAATTTGGGGACGCCCAAAATACCATTCCTTTAATATCCATTGACGTCTCTTCATTATTTTTTTAAATTAAACAAACCAGGTAAGTTGAAAACTGGTTAAAACGGTCATCATGGGGCGTCAAATCTTCTCCCTGATGCATTTCTTGCCCTATAAATCAACGTCTAAAAAGCTCTGGTGCGAGGAAAACGACAAAAGATATTTCTCATTTCTTCTAGTTTTCACAAAACTTCATTTTCCGTCCCGTTGTGCAATATTTTCCCGAAAAAACCAGGTAGTCCCTGGACAATTTTCAGGTTCGACTCCGTTGATATGCTATTGATGGCTATGTTATGTGTGAGAATTAAGTGGTGAATATGGTCTTTTTCTTCTCCAATTAAGTGATGGATATGGCTTTTTCTTGTCCAATTAAGTGATGAATATGGTTTTTTCTTCTCCAACTAAGTGATGAATATGGTGTATTTCTTCTTCAATTAAGTGACAGATATGGTGTGTTTTTTCTTCTGATTATGCAGATAGAAGAAAAAAGGAAAAAGAATGAGGATGAGCTGCAATGGCTGCCGAGTCCTGCGAAAGCGGTGCAGCGAGACGTGCATCCTGAGGCCGTGCTTGGAGTGGATAAGGGGTGAAGAATCTCAGGCAAACGCAACTGTTTTTCTGGCCAAATTCTACGGCCGCACGGGCCTCATCAATCTCATTAGTAATGGCCCTCAACATTCAAGGCCTGGTCAGTTAGCTACCTCATCTATTATTTCTCTTCTCTTTCTTTATAAGTCTGGAGTTTGATACGAAATTTGTATGATGGATCATAAAGTTTGATTTGAAAGGTTGATTTAAAAAATTGATTAATTTGTATGATGTTTTATTCAGCATTATTCAGGTCTCTCCTATATGAGGCCTGTGGGAGGCTGTCGAATCCTATCTGCGGGGCAGTGGGCCTCTTTTGCTCTGGTAATTGGGAGCTATGTCAAGCAGGAGTGAACAGTATTCTTGACGGATCGTACCATGCTGATCTGGCAAACAAATCAAGTTTACCCAATAGTAGTGATGAACAAAACAAGGAGCAGCACACACTGATGCCCAGCATATCCAGTGAATTGCACAAGATCAATGCCAGGGGGAAATTCAAGTCTGTTAATCATCGCAAAAAGCCCAAATCCAAAGAACTTCAACTTCTTAAAAGTATTCAAAGTTCAAGTGGCGAAGCCCAAGGCAGGGGTATTGATATAGCAAAAATGCACCAAGACAATTGTGGGAAAGAGAAATTTTCCTTTGAATCTTTGGTGTCACAACAACGGCACGATTTAGTCTGTCAGACGAATTGTAATGATCTGTACACGATCAACCCTAATGCTGATGCTTTATATCTGCAGAATAGTGAGGGCGAGATGGAAGTTGAGCTCACACTCGGAGCCTCTTCTCCTCCCATTCACAAATTAGCAGACTGAATGGAGAATCGATGCATCTTTCTGCATGGGTTTTGTAGTAAATGGAACTGAGTTAGAGTGGAGAGCAGTTCAAGTAATGGAATCTAGGAAGGTGTCGAAGCAGAAATAAGGGTTAGACTCCATGGACTTGTAGTGAGCTTTGAGAGTCGTGTGATAGTATGAGTACTCATTTTCAATAAAATTACACTCTTTTGAGTGCCAAGAATTTCCATGTATGTAATACCCATATCATTATGTTATAGAAGCAGGTCATATACTGAATTGTCGTCGTGTAGGCAAGCTGTTTGTAAGAATCAAATTAGTGAGTATCTGTTTTCTAATACAAATATTGATGTGTTCACACTAAGTTGCTCTTTTTAGAATGTGAAAATGTCTAATAAAATAGCTTAAAATTCTACCACAAAACACATGCATCCACAATAATAAAATAAGTAATTGTTGCTATTTTTAATCTTTTCTCTCTAACTTTCATAATGTTAGAATTGTATATATTCTTTTGTATTCTCTCACAATATTACTATTGTTTCATATTTATTTTTATGTATTTTTGGTGCTGTATATATACATATATAAAAATATCTACATATTCTACAAGAATTCTAATGGCTTTTTCTAGAGAGTTTTAAATCTAGAGGTAATTTATACGATTCACTACGAATTTGCATATTGAATTTTTTAGAACATTAAGCTGATAGACATTTATGTTGCAAAAACTTATACAGTGAGTTTTCTCATTAATATATTTCTATACAAGTTATAGATGAAGGGTTTCCATTAGAAGTAAGCTTTATCTCTAACACCCTCTCTTGAGCCTGATTTCCAAATCAACAATGCTATGATTATCTCTCAAAATTCTCCTTAGATAGTGGTTTTGTAAATGAATCTATTAGTTGATTTGCTAACCTACAAGACTATTTAGCATTCTTCTCATCTATGTTGCTTGACATGTTGCTCATGTAGCTACCACATATTATAATTTTTCTACAAAACTTTCTATTATCCATGAAAATCAAATAATCTATATGCAACAAACTATTAAACTTTACTTTTTGTTCAGTTTGATGTAGAGTGTCAGTTCATTGCTGCTCTTACTGAAATCATTCTTCAACAACTATGAATCAATATGAATATATTGTAAAGTGTTTAGAACCTGCTTGTTTCCATTTAAATAATTTTTAATCTACTAAAAAATTTGTTCATAAAACCAAGTGTCACAAACTAGTGACTGGTGTACATACACTTCTTCCTCGAACACTCCATTTTAGGGAAGTTGATTTGAAATCAATCTTGTATTTTTTTCAATGATGTTAGTTTTTTGTTGTTAAAATAACTTTAACTATATATTACCTAGCAAGTAGGGGAAAAGCCTCACTATAATTAATCATGGGCTATTGTGGAAAAATTGTAGCAACCAAAATTTCTTTGTATTTCTTAACTTTTCCATCAATATTAAAATTTATCTTATAAATGTACTTCACACTAATTACATACTTTCTTGCTAGAAAATTTATAAGATTCTAAATATGATTCTTCTTCATGACATCAATTTCTTTATCCATGTAGTTTAGCCACTTTTTAATTCTTATTTGCTTCTTCAAATACACCCAATCAACTTTAATAAATAATTTACAATTAAAAATCTAATAATCATTATCATGAGCAATATGAGTTACCTCATATATTTTCTTCTAGTGTCTCATCTTCTTTAGTGTTGGAGTGGTAACTAAAATGGCCCCTCTTGTTGTGCTTTTGGAGTGGAAGAAGACAAAATAAAAATACTAGTAGAAGTTGAATGTTGATTAGCAATATTATGTTGGAAAATGTGTGGATAGTGTGTTGTCATTGATGTTAACCTTTGTAGATACCATATATTGTTCATGGTTGGATGTTAAAGAAATGCAAGTTTGTCATATTTGTTGAAGTTCATGTTTGGATGATATCACTTGTACACTATTATGCACCATCAGTCAAAGTTCATGATTGGATGTCAAATGACTTGGTTGATAAAGTTAAAATATGTCTAAGGAACAAGATTGGCTACATAGGAGCTCTGTCTATTTCTCTGCATTCTTCAATAGATGAAGTTTTATTCTTGCAATTTGAAGAGTATCTCTGCATAGGTGAAAGATATGCATATTCTATGTATCCATGTATATGTTCTACCACAAAATGTTTTGGAGTTGTCAAAGTATGAACTTGCTAAGTCTCATAGAATGTATGATAAAGAGAGAATTGTATGTCTCTGCATTTCACTGCATTACAATGTTTTACCTTATGGTTCTAAAGTTAAGTTTATGAAGTTGATATGTCTGCTTAGTCCAAGTTTCAGATGATTTGTTTCACCACTAGAAATTATATAGATGATAGTGTGTTGTCTATGTTTTGACAACCTGGTAGGTTGGTTTGTTGGTGTCTAATCAATCTGCATCAACATTTTTTCGAACAAGAATGTATAGAAAGGCTTTGTAATACATGATGGAAGCTCTTTGGGCTCTCTAGTTTCTCTGCAAATTGATATATAATTCTCTCTAGCCCCTCAGTTTGTTTGTTGTGGATATCTTGATCTCCATGTGTTTGAGCCAACATAAATTTATTTGGAATGACAAAGGGAATGCACAAAAAATTTGTTACATGTTATATTAACTTGTTGAAGGGGTTTGCAAAGTGTTTCTTTGTCTCTCTAACACTGCCTTGGTCTGGAGTTGATGTTTTGATAGTTTTCTTGATTGTCAGGCCAACTTGTCATGTTGGGTTGATTGTGCCAAGTGTGTAGTTGTGTGTGCCATTTTTGAAGATATGTTTCATGAAGGATAGGTCTTGGATATCTCTCACCTTGGACTGCATAAGATTTCTTTCTATGGAAAATGTGTTTGAAGCTAACTTCATTGTAAATATTGTATATCTTATACTTCATGTTTGTAGCTGACTTGGAGAATCTTTTTGAAGGATGCAGATGATATAAATAGAAGATAAAAGTTTTTGAGAAGGTGTGCGAGTGTGCAGTGAACTTTTTGAGCAAACAATGTACGAATGCATTTTAGAAAAACATCTTTTGATGATGAAACATGCAAAAGATCAATTTTAATAGATCAACAATGAATGTGAAGATTGTGAAGAAGAATGTGAGCCTATAATTGAGTAATTTAGTTGAAGGAAGTAAGCTAAAAGAAACATAGCTTATTGAAGCAGTTGTATATACCAAAGGTAGTGAGTCAAAGGTAACTAATGTATTGAAATAATCTAATTGTATGTTGAGGTAGTAAACCTTTGTTGTGAAAGTTGTATTAAGCAAGGAGTAGTGAGCTTCCTTTGTTTAAAGACCATAAATACCTATTGTAAAAGTTGTTATATTTTTGAGGCTAGATTTGGACAATAGATCAAAGAAGCTTGCTCATCATGGTTTTCTCTTATAGGGTTTTCCATGTAAATCTAGTGTTATGCTTGCATGCTCTTGTGTTCTTCTACTTACCATGTTTTAATTGGTTGATATCTTCTAAATGAATGAGTTTGTTTAAGTATTGATTCACCCCCCTCTCAGTACTACTATGTACTCTAACAATTGGTATTAGAGCCAAGTGCCTTGATATAGCCTAACAACTGAGTTAGATCATGTGAAGGAACATATGTGAGTTGAAGAAATGTCTAAATAAAAGAATCCTCTAGATGTCAAGAAGCATGAAGAAATTGAAGACATTAAGATAGAATATTGTGAAGTGGACTTTGAAGCAAAACTTGTTTTAACACTAGAAGACCTGGATATTGCAAGAAGAGAAAGTGGAGAATTCAAGATCAAACTTAAAGAATCAAAAGAGACAATCATCATTTTGAAAGTTCAAGTTGAAAAAGGAAAGAGGGTTGTATATTTATTGAACAATAGGCTGAATGGAAAATTAGTGGAATGCTCCAAACTTGAAGAAGAAATTGTCTCACTAAGGAAAGAATTGGAGAAAGCAAAAGATTAGATAGATAAAGGCTTGAAACTTAAGAAAAGCTCTAATATTCTTGATGAGATAATTAGTACTCAAAGATCTATAAAAGATAAAGGTGGTCATGGATATGAATAAGGTTAGAATCAAAGGGTAATATTCCCAAAAAGAAAAAGGGAAAGGAATCTACTAAAGATACTAAAGAGTTCAAATAAGAGGGAAATAAATTGGATGATGGTTTCAGAAAAGTCACCAATTAGAAAAAAAAGGCTTCAATAGGTCTACTCCTAAATAGACTACTAATTCTAGGCTCTTTGAATTCTTTAATGGTTATTTTTATTCCTACAATAAGTTTGGTCATAAGGCTAATGATTGTAGAAATAAGGAAAGAAGGAAAGATTATATGAGGAAGAACTCTTTTGTGCATCCAAGACATAATGTTATAATTTCTCTTTAATTTTATAGCTACTACTATGCATGCAATAAGTTTGGCCATAGGGTTGTTGATTGTAAAACTAAAATGAGGAGAAATGGTTTAGCCCCTAAACATAAGTGCAATAACCTTGGGCATAAAGCAAGGTTCTGCAAAATTGGTTCTATGAAGCCACAAACTCAACATAATAAGTTAGATCAAAAAAAGGAAGTTACAAAGGCTTGGAGAAAGAAACAAGAGCAAGATATTGATGTAGGGAATGACACAACACTTTCACATTGTGCACAATATTTCATATTTGATTGAGATAGAGCATTATCTCAAGGGGGTTTTCTTCCACAAAGTCTCTTTGCCCCTACAGAAATTAAGATGTCATTCATTACAACATGAAAGGTGATCTAAAACAAGATGGTCTAAAGAACTTGATTGATGAGCAAGATGGAGTCTACAAAAAAAATGTTTCTAGAAAAATTCTTGATTGCGAAGGTCTACAAAAAGATTGTGCATCAATGTGAAGATATAGAGTACTCTAATGGTTGCTTAAACTAACAAGTACAAGGTGTATTGATTATGAAAATTTAGGGAAAATACAAATCATTTATGTTTCAATTTCCTCAATGATAGCTCATTCGAATCAAAAGCATTTATGTTCAAAGCTAAGGAGAAGGAGAAGGAAACAAAATAATTTTGTGAATTCAAAGTGCAGTGAAACCCTAGCAACAGTTCATAGAGGTATTTCTCAAGTTGCTCTTAAACCCTTGTTTCAAAGTTTGAATAGAAATTGTTATGCCTACTCCAAAACTAGTAGATAAGGATGGTGCATTTTCAAAAGTTGGTGATGTGGTGTACATGGAAGATGTAAGGATTTAAATTCATGCCTTCATGAATGAAATTGATAACACAAAGTTTGAGGTGTTAGGCATAACCTATTGAATGATGACTATGTTGGGTATAAACCAAAGTACGCAAATATGTCGGCTAAGGGGTTGGATGTGTGGAAAGATTTTTTTGATTTTTCATGGTAATAATGAGTGGGTAAGAATCATTTTGAGTAGAATTCATGATGAATTCATGTATTTGGACAAACCCTATGGGATTACAAAAGATGCAATTAGGGCAATAACAAGGTTGTTTGCAACCAGACCTATTCTGGTGATGAAGGTTGTGAAGAATGAGAATTTTACTAAGTTAACTAGAGCAAAGTTTGACAAAAGAACATTGAGTGCAAGTGATATCATTGATCTGAGTGTCAAGTATGCATCCATGGGTATAGGCTATAAAGTATATTTCATTAACAAAGAGAGCTCTTCTATTGGTATTGCTATTCATACCACATACTAGATGATTAAGGAAGGAAAGGACTTTGATTTATGTGAGGTAATGAGAGAGACGTTTCACAACCTAAAGAGAACAAAAGAGACCAAATACAACTTCAAGTTTGGGTCTTTGATAATTTGTCTTGAATTTTATTTTATAAATGAATTTCCTAGTTTCAAGGGAAAGATCTCGCAACAAAAAAATTTGGTTGCCATACAAATCAGGAATCACATGAGAGGGTTCAATGACACTCAGGCTTGCACTACTACATATTGGAGTTTCTTCAAGAACTTGCAAGTAGTAATGCAAGATAGGGAAAGAATTCACTTTGATCTAGTAAGAAAGTGCACTTGGATGAGATAATATTTTTGGCGGATAAAGATTATTGTTATATTGATGTAGTGGAACCAAGGACATCCTAGATTCCAAAATTACCTTATGAGGTTTCTCTTAATGAAGTTAAAGCATATGTTGAAAACCTGTTGAACAAGTTCCCAAGGATCCTCCAACAGAAAGATTCGGTACCTCTAAAGAGATCATGGATAAGATTATCCAGAAGAAGGTGGAAGAGACCAGTGAAAAGAGGGTTGATAATATGTTTGAGAAATTGGGCATTCCATGATACTCCAAGATGAAACCACAAACCTCCTCCCAAGCTTTGGAGAACATTGCCTTAGATCCTAAGGAAACCATTGCAAAGAATGTACCTAGAATATCAAGCAGATCAGCCTCTATTGCTACTGCACCTCCGCAACCCAGTAAATCCCCAAATGCTACTACAAAGAAAAGAGTTGCATTTGAGACCAAAGTTGCTGAGAAAAAACATCGTGAGGTTAAGCAGCAAGCCAAGAGAAATAGGGATAAGATAGAAGAAATAGAGGAGGAAGAAATGGGTGAGGAAGGTACTTCCAAGCCTAAAGGAAAAGGTAAGGAAAAGAAAAGCAAGAAAAATCCTTCGGAACCTCCTCCGCATGAGCCTCTCTAGTTGGGTGCAATCCTTAATGGATTGTAAGTAATGGCCTGTTAGTAGGAACAAATGCATTACATCTGAATGCCTCTCATGAGGACCAAAGGACAGTTGAAAAGGCAATAATTATGAACATGATCATGTATAATGCGGCTCTCAGAAAAATGCTTAAGTTGCTCTGGATAGTATAAGGCCTGTGGGAGGCTGTCGAATCCTATCTGCGGAGCAGCGGGCCACTTTTGCTCTGGTAATTGGGAGCTATGTCAAGCAGGAGTGAACAGTATTCTTGACGGATCGTACCACGCTGATCTGGCAAACAAATCAAGTTTACCCAATACTAGTGGTGAACAAAATAAAGAGCAGAACACTCTGATGCCCAACATATCCAGCGAATTGCACAAGATCAATGCCAAGGGGAAATTCAAGTCTGTTAATCATCGCAAAAAGCCCAAATCCAAAGAACTTCAACTTCTTAAAAGTATTCAAATTTCAAGTGGCGAAGCCCAAGGCAGGGGTATTTATGTGACAAAAATGCACCAAGACACTTGTGAGAAAGAGAAATGTTCCTTTGAATCTTTGGTGTCACAACAACGGCACGATTTAGTCTGTCAGACAAATTGTAATGATCTGTACACCATCAACCCTAATGCTTTATATCTGCAGAATTGTGAGGGCGAGATGGAAGTCGAGTTCACACTCGGAGCCTCGTCTCCTCCCACTCACAAATTAGCAGACTGAATGGAGAATCGATAAGTTTTTCTGCATGGGTTTTGCGGTAAATAGAACTGAAGATGAGTTAGAGTGGAGAGCAGTTCAAGTAATGGAATCTAGGAAGGTGTCGAAGCAGAGATAAGGGTTAGACTCCATAGACTTGTAGTGAGCTTTGAGAGTCGTGTGATAGTATGAGTACTCACTTTCAATAAACTTACACTCTTTTTGAGGGTCAAGAATTTCCATGTATGTATGCCCATATCATATGTTATAGAAGTGGGTCATATATTGAACTGTTGTCGTGTAGGTAAGCTATTTGTAAGAATCAGATTAGTTAGTATCTGTTTTCTAATACAAATATTGATGTGTTCACACAAAGTTGCTCTTTTTAGAATGTGAAA
>VDFB02153620.1:0-12487 GCA_007258455.2 Sequoia sempervirens | reverse complement strand
AACCATTCAAGGTCATAAACTCTAATTTTTCCATAGTAGACAATATTTTTCTTACACACCTAGATTGTTATTTAAGTATATTCAACACATGTGTTTGATGTTAAATATTTATATTTATTCAATGCTTATGTGATTGGTAGACGTAGATTCTAGTTCTTATATTTGTGAATTTGTAAAACATATTCCTTGCATGTATGCAGTCAAGTCATGTTCCTATATTATGTTGTAGCTCTTTTGGATTTTGGATGTTGTAGGTAAAAATAATTTTTTTTAATATTTTGTATGAATTTATTTGACTTTACATCATAGGGTTTCACTTTAGGGTTTAAATATCTTCATTATATTTAGGTTTTATATTGTGCATAATCATTTTTAAGATTCTTTCTATGGTGTTTTTACTATTAATTTCTATTTCATTGATATATGTTTTTCGGCCTAGGGTTTATAAATTATTGTGTGGTCACTTGCATTTGTTGTATTCACCTTTGGAAACCTTTTAGTGTTTTTATCTTAGATCTATTTTTTTGCCAATATTCTAATCTATAAAAAATTAGACATCATTCTTACACCTTTTTTCTTCTAGATAATTAGGTTTTAAGGCAACCTATAGAATTACATAGTTTTGTGAAACCTATACCACCCACCCTTGCATAGATCCAAATTAGTACAATTTACATATGGGATTCCCATGATCATTTGTCCTTGGTTTCTATTCATGCTTCAAAAATTATTATTTTTCCTTATTTTTTTGATGCCCTTACAATAGTCATCTATGATTCTCAAATATGGCATACTTATTGTATTTAGTTCATGCAAAACTTAACTTCTATAATTGAATAAACCATTTTTGGGACTCATTAGGTAATATATAAAATTTTCTATTGTCTCTAGTGCTACTTTATTTAGTTAAATCATACAACTTACCTAAATATACATGAAAGATAATTATATCATGGAGTGAATAGAAAAATCAATATATTTGCTCATACAAATTTTTAACAAGATAGATGACAACTAACCAGATGTCTTAATTTTATTCAAAATGGGTAGAAAGAGTAAATGGGAATCACTCATTCAACTAAATGTACAAGACATCCCCAACCAAGGAAATCATTTCTCAAGTGAGGACCTTGAATGGACACCTATTGGAGATTGTATCAACATGGAATTATGTTCTTCAATCCCTCTTGAAAGACTCCCTCACTTTTTCAAAGGTGAAGGTTTACTGGATAGTACAAAAACAACATTTATACGTAAATATCACACAAAGAACAACATAAACCATGCCTAACTACGTTGACCTTAGAATCAAGCAACTTTGTGGTCTCAACTAGTACATGACCAAGATTTACTAGGCCAATATCCTCAGTAGGAGATTGAATCCTTGGAGCAACTCCTTGAAGTTTGGTTTAAACTAAAATTTGAAGATTGTTCTAAAGGAAATCCAAGGATGGATGGTCTTGTTGGTCTGATAAGAGACTAAAATGGGAGGTGTATCAAAGCCTATTGTAAATGCATTGGGCATGCTACCAATGTGGAGGTGGAGTTAATGGCAGCCTGGAGAGGTATTAAGATGTTGAGAGAACTTGGCTTCGACAAAGAAATCATTGAGGGAGATTCTAAATTTATTGTTAACTACCTTAATGGCTTGTTGAGCCCCCTTGGGAAATCAACAAGCTTATTTAGGATTCCAAACATGTTTTCGTTTCTATGGTTGGTTTTTTGGTGTCCCATATCTTTAGAGAAGGGAACAATTCTACTAACATGATCTCTAATGTGAGGCTTTCTTACCCCTAATGGAAATTTTGGAAGTTTGATAATATTCTGATTCAAATTAAGGAGTAGCTAGCTAAGGACCAGTTAAGAGGGGCTCACCCTAACTGATGATGGTGCATCTACTATCTTTGATTTTTGGGTGGCCATTCTTTCTATGGGATGGGTTGGTTGAATCATGCCCCATTTTGAATTTTAATTTGAATTACAACATTCACATGATGGTGTGCCACAAAAAACAAGGTCCAACTTAGATGGTGATGTATATAAAAAGCAATAAAGAGGTGGATTATAGGGTGGATCGTACGAGGTCTTCCTACTTTTGTAATTTAACCATATGCATCTATGTGGTTGGGAAGAGATCTAATCATCATTTGATAATGACAAGTGATTTTAAAGCAAAGTTTCTTGTGATCTAGGATAATTCTATTTATAATGGAAAGGTAACTTCTATATGGACTTACACTTTTAAAGTTTTCCCCTTAATGTTGATTATTTAACTATTGTTGAGTACCATGAGGGGAGTCTTTCTAACATGACCATAGATCATATTTCTCCTTATGTCAAGGATTTGAGACTTATTTTAATAATGACTTGTATGTTACATAGCTCTTTCTCAGTGTATTTGCACATATTTCCTATGCATTTGATGGTCAGCTATCTTTTCACTAGATGTTTGGACCATAAATGGATTTTATTATTCATTATTATCATGTGTAATGGTTGTATACACATAGATTATGGGTACTAGAATAAGATTGGAAAAATTTGGCTGAATTTTTATCAAATCCCCATATCTTGAATAGGACTTCAGTTAAAGAAATTAATGAATCCTTTTTGGAAGTTTAGCAACTTTAGAATTTTTCTAGCAAACATTTTAGCCACTATTATTTTGCTAAATTCTGGTGGTGTATATTATTGTGATAACTATCCCCCTCTTTCCTACTCTTTCTATTATGGTGGTGCGTAATTTTTTTTTGTTTTCCTCTATTACTATATCACCATGGGGGATCCCATGAAGTGATATGAGCTGCTTTCTTGTGTTTCGTTGAGGGAGAGTGTTGAGCTATGGATGCTCTTTGAAAAAGCTGACATATCACCTTTATTCATGGCTATGAGAGGATATAACGACAACATTACTGGAAAACTCTTCAACACATGGAGAGGTGACATAGTCCAAATTGGCATTATTGGGTTTGAGGTGTCCCCTTAGCTGATTATTGCTATTACTGGCTTAGAGTATAATGGTATGAGGGTGTCTAAAATTAGCAATGGCAATTACCATAGGTTTATTGAAAATTTTCTTGAAGGGGAAGAGAAGCTTGAGAGGTGCTAGAATGGTTATGACAAGGAATGACTCTTGACCCCTTGTGGGGTGGCCTGTGTGCACATCATAAAATATTTTACTTTGGGGGGAAGGTACACAACAATTCATGGGTAGTGATGGAACCCTCAAAAAAAATTTCTTGGTTCCATGTTAAAACCCTTATTGCACTAGGATATAGGGTTACAATCTACAAAAGATTATAGTATTCTATTAGGCCATGGACTACCTATTACCCATTGACAGTTATTTTAATGTATCTTTAGTCATTTGTTGTCATCGGGTAATCGACCCTTCTAGCTTAAGTTCAGACCTTTCTATTTTATAAAATCATCTAAGGATCTTTGAGCCCCTACAACTTTTTAGATTTAATAACTTAGAAGTTTTCAAGTTAATTGTTGTCCTAGGGAATCCCCCTTTTTTAAAACAACTAATAAGCACGTGCTTAGAAATTTCCCACTTATGTCGTAATGACCTTCATAGTTGTGTCACTCATCACTGATTTAGTCATTCATTCATTTTTTGAATTAGGGATGAGCAATGGATTGATTTTTTTCCTTTCACATCGCTCATCGCTAATGGCTTTTAAGTTTTTGAAATTGTAATAGCAATGAGCGATACTTTTGTCTTTATGTTTTAATCACTCATCATGTATGGCCATGAAAATATAAATTTGTAATTGCAATGAGCAATGTGATCGCTTGATCGTTGATACACTTTGAATGTAAAATATCACATCAGCGATAAGCAATGAACATTACAGAGTTGTAAATCTTTTATCACTAATTGCTTGCAAAATGTATGACGAGAATTAGCGACATGAACAAGTGCCATATGTTATAACTCCATCACTCATCACGGATCTAATTTAGAACTTGAGTTGTAAATTGGCGATAAGCAATGAACGTTCCTTAAAAAATTTCCTTTGCTAATATGATAGGATCATATGAGTTATGTCTTTTATTATGTTTGTTTTGTATAAGTGGGTGATCCCACAATAATGGTTTACAATTTTTGGCCAAAATGGACGCTAAAATTATTATTTTTAACTAAATCTTCACTTTCAGGCACATATAGTAGCTAAACCATGAGGAATTTGAAGATGATGCAAACTAGAGTTTCATGACATTTTCTATTTTTATTTTTTAGACTGCATGAATTGGGTAGCATGACCCTCTATAAACTACAGTGTGTCTGGTAAACTTTTTAATGTGACCGTGCGACACACCCTCTCCGCACCATGAGGGAGACTTTCAGGACTTCGCGACCAACCTCTTGCAATAGGAAATATTTAGCCAACCGAGCTAGGGCCCGAGCCTAGAGTTTCATGACATTTTGTTTATAGATTCTAAATATATATTTTTTGGGTGTGCAAGAAGTTGAGGGCCAAAAAGTGGAAGTGTTTTTCCTGATTTTCAGAATTCGACACATTTGACCTTAAAATTTGAGGCACTTACAGATGAAATCTTTAAAAAATTCACGAATCATAAAATTTAGTGCTCAGAGTCTAGTTTCCAAATATGTAATTTATTTCAATACCCATATTATACAAATTGAGTTTCAACAGGCTCTATGTCCGCTATTATTTAAAAAGTCACTTTTTTACCATACCATGGTCATCTACTACATCCATATTTTGACTTAAATTATTGTATTTTTCTAGATCATTTTGAAAATATTTGTGACCTAACGTGGGGCTTTTGTCCTTGATATTTTTTTTGTAATTTTTTTGTTGAATATTTATTTTTTGTTAATTTTTATATGAAAATTGTTGTTTTCAAAAACAGTTGCAAAGGAATACTAAGATGACCTAAACTTATCTTTTTTTGATTTTTTTTTTCAAATTGAAAAGAATTGTCTGAAGTTTTCTCTCGTGCAATCCGTTTGTCAAAATGTTATGTTGATCAAAAGTTATTAAAATAGTAAAAACCTCTGATATTTAAAAGTTTATGGACCAATTTTATTAGAAATTAATTGTGGCCAGAAAAGATAATCCAATTGCAAAAAAAATTACATATTTAGAATCTGCATTGTCTCATCTAAAATTGGTTTTAATTTCTTCAAAAAATTCTACAAAAAAAGTTGTCAGCCATATGTCTAAAGTTAGTATTTTTCTCTAACATTGTTAGGACCTTTAACTTGCAGGTCAAACCAGGTTGAAGGCCTAGGTTCAGATTTCCAATGCTTTTCTCGAACCAAAATCCTAGTAAAAAACCTAACCACAAAGCTAATAGAAATTCAAATTTTAAAAAATAGGATCATGCTTTATAAAACAAGATCCTATTTTATAATTGGGATCTTGTTCCTTAGATTATAATATTTGGACCGTTGGGAGTGAAACAGGATCTAGTTTTATAAATAGGATCTCATTTCCCTTCCTACTTGAATGTCCCACATTGAATAGTGTATAGAAATAGGATCCCAGCTTTATAAAACGGTGATCCTGCTTTTTATTTAAATTTACTCAAGAAATTATCGTATGGAAGTCCTGAATCCTCAATACGTACTTAAGCAAGAAAAGTAAACTATTTTTCATGAGCTATTGTATTTACAGGTGGTGAACTTGATTTTTAGTTGATTTTATCAAACGAGGCATCATCTACACCATTTTTGAAGTGGAATTGTGTTATTTTTGTGCTTGTTTGGAGGAACAAAAAGTCTTCAATTTGCAATATGGATTGAATTTTTCAAAGGAGGCATGAAGAAAATAATTTTAAAGTGGAATTAAAGTAGTTTTCTACTTATTTTGAGGAACATAAGAGGAAGAATTTTATCCTAATAGGAATTCAACTTCCAATTTGGATTAAGTATTTTGAAGAATTTCACTATTAACATTCATTTGTGCTTGAGAATTTTATAATCATGGGAGATAAAGCTCGTAATAAGAGAAGGAAGACATTGACTCCTCAAGAAGTTGAAGAAAATAGAGAGGAGAGACAAAGACAAAGATAAAGAAGAATGAGAATGAAATCAATGAATGATGGTGGAGCAACCAATTCCACAACTATTGAAGATGAAAACATTGAGGATACCATGGTTGTAGATGAAGCTAATTTGCAAGGAGTCAATTTGGAGAAGAATATGATTATACAAACAATTCCTACTATGTCTTCAAATCCCTCTTTGAATGCTATGGAGAATGTTTCAATATGCACAAATCCAAGTACGTCTTCAAATCCACATGTTATTGAAATGGTAGATTTTTATGTAGAAGTTTTACAAGATGCTGGACTTAATGATGTTGACATTGACGATATTCAGAGAGATGAAACTTTTATAGAGTTTTTTGAAAACAAAAAAGAAAAATCTTCCATTGCAAATGAAAATCAGAATGATCATTTTCTTGAAAATGAAAACAAAACTTGTATTTTTTATGAAAATGAAAATGAAAATGAATTTTTTTTTGTTGAAAATGAAAATGAAAATGTAAATGAAAATGAAGATGAAAATCTAGAATGTGATGTTGAATTTAATGAAAATACTTTTTTTAAAATTGGAAGTGGTGTTTTCGATAATATTTCTGATCAAATTTCTTGGAGGCAAATAAGAGCACATGCAAATAGAATATACACCGAATTCTTTTATCGTAAAAAAATTGCATTTCAATGTCAACTAATGATGCAATTGATGAGAATGCAAAAAATGAGGAAAGTGATGAAAAGGTTAGGATTTTATGTTAAACCAAAAAGAAAAGATCAATCATTAAAACATGTTATGTCTACTATTGCTAGTGCCATTAAATCTATTGGGAAAAATAGTCAATCTAAAGATAAAAGTGCAGCAAGAAGAGCTATAAAAACTACTATAGTTTATAAAGAAACTTTGAATAAAAGAATGGTAAGCAATATTAGTGAAGTTCTACAAATACATCCTAAAACATTGCTAAGAGAGGAAAAAAAAGAGAAAGTATAGAAAATGATCCTATCAATCTATGTTGGAGTTTCAATGGACGACTACCAAGGTCTGATATAAAATTGTATGTTGAAATTAAATCTTTGATCAAAAAATATTGGCATGATAATACTAGGGTTTTATCTAATGTTAGAGATGTTATAAAATTAAGGGTGGGGTCCAAAGTTCGTGATCTTCACCCAAAACACCTATTAGATACAACACAAACTAAATATTATAGAAAATTTTGTAGCGATTCAGTGCTACCATGTAATATTAAAATAATTCAAAGGTCTTTTGAAAAATGTAAACCCTGGTATGTAAAAATTAATAAGCAATTAATATCTTGTAAAATAGATGTTCAATTTCATTATTTTTATGATGTTTTTCAATATATACGTTGTACCTAGCATACTAACATGATTATATAGGATTGTGGTATTGATATGCCACTTGAAGCAATAAGAGAGTTTATTTCAGGTTAGTTTTGTGAAAAATCTAATGATAAATTATTTTATTTAAGTTCTTGTATTTTTGGACAATCATTAACTATGGAAATCTTTCATTTTTAAGATTTTTTTTGCATGAAAGTGTGGATCATGATTTTGGAAAACAATTAGTAGATGTCAAAAGATTTAGGAATGTTCACTATTCTTTAAAAGATGGAAAAATAGGAAAGCGTTGTGATTTAGTTACATAAAAAGTTAGTGTGCATGCATTCATGAGTGAATTAACAAAATAAAATTGAACCAAAATATGTCATGCACGCTGAACATGCTTGATGGCTTGATGGAAAATTTCATGCATGTAGAAACACATTTCCAATTGGTACTATACTTTCAGTGGTTGATTTTGTGGAGAATTATACTCTCGCTCCACAAGAGGAAATTCAATATCAATATTATAATTCAGTGCAAGTAGCTATGTTTATCCATATTGTTTATAGACATGCAGATGATAGCACTGAGGATGATAGAATTTTTTTGATGGAGTATCATTTTTATTTGAGTGACAATCAGTTACACTCGTTAGAATTTGTTCAATACTGTTTTAGTATATTTTATAGAAATTTAAGAGAAAGAGGAATCCAAATGAAAGAACACTTCATATGGCCAGATAATTGTATGAGATAGTTCAAGAATGCTTGAATGTTCTATTGGTTAAGTAGGGTTCACAAGGAACTTAATGTCCAACTTATATGGAGTTTTTTTTAAGTTGGGCATGGTAAAGGAGAACATGATGGAGCTGGTGCGTGTGTTAAATGAATTCTTTCTAGAGAAAAAATAAAATTTGAGGATTCAGTAAAATTTAAAAATGCACATGAGATTGTGAATTATTGTAATAGAAGATTATCTGTACCTAGTTTGAGTGATTACTAGATACAATTCATCGATTCTTTTGGTTGGTGGAAGAAGAGAACATTGTACCTAGAGTTGATTGTGAGACAATCAGTGGATATACTAAATGGCATTCATTTAGGAGTGTGACAACAAGCACATAGACTATTTGGACAAGGGAGCTTGCATGTTTTTGTCAGTTTTGTATCTTAGGAGATTGGGAAGCATGTGAAAATACATAATGGGTTGAACAATGGGGAGCAACATCACACACTAGCAAAGCACATAATCAATATGAAAGAATCCATTGAAGAAAATGATCATGCTTCTAGATCACATTATGATCAGAGCCAAACCTTTGTGCTACAGCTGTACCTTGAATTAATTTTACTTTATTTTATTTCACTTTTAATATTAAGTATTTTGTAATACTAAATTATTTATATGGATATGCACAAGTTATTAATCAAACTTTGTTGGCAAGTGGATCTGTGTATGATGTTATTGCACTGAGAGGAATGAAGAGAAAATAGAATATTGGTTGATCATTGTGTGGAAAATAAAAATAAGTTAATAACACTCGAGAAGATGATGATGGCTTTCTCATTATCCAATGTATGGTGATCCCCCTTTAAGACACCTCCTACAAATTTTGATAACAAGTTTTGATCCCCTACAATTTTTTTAGGAACAAGTCTTGATCCCCTTTAAGAAAATTTTGAGAACTTATTTGGATGATGGTTTTGAAAGATGTTTTTCGGGATAGGATCGCTGGTGGCTGTTGGCACTTGGCTACTTAAAAATACCTAAGTTAAAGAAAGAATGGCCCACCGTGATTCAAGCGATTCATAAAACACATAAAAATATTATACATCATTCACATTTGGTGGTGGCAAAAAATATAAATTAGAGAGGTATCGTGGAAGACCTTCAAAAAAAGTGCTATGGTCAATTTCTATGGAAGAGCATGAGGCAATCATAGATGCATTGCAAAAAAGAGAGGATTTCTAGATGGTACAATGGAATAAGTAAATATAGTTTTAGTTTTATTTTTTCCTTTTAAATACATGTTTTGACATTGGTCAAGTGTGCTATTAGTTGAAATTGATTTAAATTGTCCGTTTATACATCCCTGGCATAATCACGCTGATTTGAGTCCATGTGAACTAACCTAGACAACATGGAGTACTTGGTAAAAACAGGTAATTATTAGTTAAATTATATTTAAGTACATGTTTTGATTACATATTGTATTGCTTGGACATTAATAGTTAAAATTGATTTATTGTCATGTTTTGTATCCTTAAGGCATCATTGCATTGATCTCATACTTTGAAACAAAAAGGAGAGGATGCCTAGATTCAACCTACAAACATGTGTGAAATACTTTTAAATGTAGGTACTTGAGTTTTATACATATAGATAGTTTTATATAAATTAAAATATGTATGTTTTGGATTATTTCATTGATATTGCTTGTACCTTTTTGATATCAAGTGGTGTGAAGGCCTACTACATTCTAGCCATGAGTTTGAGATGTTCTTGAGATCACATATCCAAATTTTGTAAACATTGTTTTGAGATGACATATATGTACATACATATTTATAGAATTAAACATACTCTACGTACTTCTATGTATCAAATCAATATTCTATATAGTTTGTTTGTTAAATGTGCATTTTTTCCTACTTTGAAACTTTATGTCTAATTTTATAATCACTAAATATTATGCATACATTATTGTTAAATCAATTATATCCTTAAGACGTTGTATTATGACCCCTTATCATACCTTTTAATATTATTGTACATCGTGTTATGAATAGTCGGCTTGTGGCTATCTTAACTCTCTATTAAGTCATATTATCATTATTATATTGTTATTTAGTTGTTTAGATCAGCCTAAGTCTTATATAGGTGTGTCTAAGTCAGCCTAGGTTATATCCTTGGCATAAATAGGTATATATAGGAGGTTGTGAGTCCTATTTCATCATCAAGTTGTGAAGTGTGTTCTCATTAGAGATATTTGGAGGTTTTCCCCCTTGAAGTGGCTTGTTATTCTTAGTTATTATCAAGTATTTGCAGCATATTTCATATCATATTCTTCTATTGTGCAAGTTATTTCATAACAAGTGGTATCAGAGCATGATCTTGGCACCATAGGGGCAAGGTTTTTCTCAATTTTAAAGGCGATTTTGGGAAGAGCGTATCTTTCAGATTTTGGCAAATTTTTTTAATTTTTAAAAGTTATTTCTGAAGAACATATTGAAGAAGCTACAAAGTCCATACTTCAAGAATTGAGCAAAAATTAAGCCAATTAATGCGTAATTAGGGTTTCTACACTTTTTTTTTGGAATCTGCATATCTCGCACATCTTGTTGAATTGGAGTCTAATTTTTATTGGGTTTTTGAAGAAATATTTAAGGATATTATAGTAAAAATTTGAGATAATTTAAGTCTGATTTGTCAGATTTATTTCAACATTAGTGGTTTCCATCATGACGGGGCCTGCAACAAGGGGTAAAAAGAATGTTGTCACTCTGGGGAAGACTCCTAATAACAATGGTGAAACAATCGAGCATATTACTCATAATGAGGAAATCAATAAGGTCAAGGAATACATTTCCTCAATTAAGATGGATATGTGTGACCTAAGAGGAGATATATCGGACATACAAAACATGTTAAGCACCTACATGGCTAAATCAAGAAAGGAGTTCTCAAGCGCCCAAGGTGAAAATTCTAGGTCAGCTACCATTGACAAAAGCTTTAATACTCCTATGGGATCTAGGAATTTATTTACAAAGGTGGATATGCGCAAGCTCGATGGTAAGGATCCTCTAACATGGATAAACCAAATGGAGAATTTTGAAGTACACCAAATCCCAAATGGACAAAGGTCACAATGGCTTCATATCTAGAACCGCATCAATTCATTTGGTATCGCTACTTTGCACTCATCGGCAAAAAGGGGCTCACCATCACACATGGTCAATTTTATAGAGGAACCCACACAATATAGCAATAAAGGCATCACGCATTAACTTCTTCCAACCAAATAGCTAAACTTCAACAAATAGGACTGCTTAAGGATTATATTCAATTCCAAAAATCTATCCTTAAGGGTGGATACAATTACGGAGGAAAAATTGAATGACTTATTCTTGGGTGGTCTCAAGGATCACATTCAACATGAGGTACACATGTTTAGCCCTAGTTCCATAAATGAGTCTTTTATCTTAGCACACAAGGTAGAGGAGAAGTATTGACTCCTAAGCAGCTGCGCTAATGTGACAAGAGAGAAAAGGATATCTCAACACAACCTGCTTCAGGTTGACTCCACAAAAAATTGGAGAGGAGAAAAAGAGCAAAAGGCTTTTGTTTCCAATTCAGATAGCAAATACGAGGACACATAAATGTAGTGAAAAGAAATTGTTTTATATTGAAGGTCCCAATGAGGAAGAAGAGGAGGAACCCATACTAGAAGATGAAAGGGAGTCAAATGAGGAATCACATGATTCTCAACCAATCCTTTCTTGTCATCCACTCTTAGGTTTCAGTGCTTCACAAACTCTCAAGGTGGCGGGGTTCCTAAAGAAGCAGAAGGTAACAGTGTTGATCGACTCAGGTAGTACTCATAATTTCATCAACAAAAAGTTAGTTACTCATCTAAATTGTTTCATATATCCAACTCTAGAGTTTCAAGTTTTGATTGCAGATGGTGGTACAGTTAGTTGTTCAGGGAAGTGTCATAGCATTAAATTATCCATGGGAGATTATCAACTTGATACCCCAATGTATGCGATATCCATGGGTGCAGCAGATATTGTTTTGGGAGTACAATGGCTTACTACATTAGGAATAATTGAGATGAACTTCCAAGAACTATTCATGAGATTTCAATCAGAAGGAAGGCTAGTAGAGCTAAGGGGGTTGAAGGAAAAATCTCCACAAATGGTAAGCTCTCATCAAATGCAAAAGTTTCTTAAGAAAGGAGTGGATGGATTTGTGGCCCAACTATGTTCATTAGAAGTCTCTCAATCTAATAGTCCTACTCATCTAGATTTGTAAGCTATAATTGATCAATATCACTTAGTTGTTTTTGGAGATATTCCTAGCGATTCCTAAGAGGGACTATGACTCATATAGTTAGTCCCGT
>VDFB02153619.1:0-67500 GCA_007258455.2 Sequoia sempervirens | reverse complement strand
ATTTGTGGTCCGATTAAAGCATATGACTAATGATTTTTTTTGGGTATTTGATTCTTTTCCATATATTGATTTGGGTTTACATATATATACATACATATAGATGTATTTATATGTATTTGTATAAATATATGTATACATGTATTTGTGGATACATATAATTACATTCTTACATGTATGCATATATCTATACATATACATATATATCTATATATACGTAGATAAAAGAAGAGCTCTTTGCTATATTCAATAGCATTAGGATATTAATGTGAATAGAGGTAGATCAATTATAGACTTGGGTTTTCAGAAATGTGCACAAAAAAGTAACCAAGGGTTTCATAATAATAATTCCTCACTCACAAGAATACAAAAGTGTATTTTTAGATAGATGCTGAATATTCCATGCAATGGTTTCATGAGATTAATTTCTTAAGCACACAAATTTGGAAAAAACCAAGCAACGATTTTCACAAAATGGCATATAATAAATGGACTTGTCGATTTATGCCCATATTCACATGGTTTTTGTGTAGAAAGGTCGTTGTAGACCCAAACAATCGTTTTTTGTAGACATGTGGTCAAACCCACTAAATTCCTCTATCATTTATGCAGACAAAATCATGATACAATGGACTTTACCAGGCCCTAAGTGCATGGTAAAATAGGGAGAGGAAATCATTTAACTCCAAAAGAACCCGTGTCTAAAACACCATCACCATGACCCAACAAAATAGAACAACACATGGCAAAAAGGAGTGTAAGAGGAATGATTTATTTCATAAACAAGCAATAATAATTTTTCAATCATCAAATAAACCCTTCATGGGTCGTGAAAGATGCAGAAGAAAAGGATTAACTAGTACCATTATTTGCATTTTGAAAGGATAGTTAAAGGATACATACATAGATATCAATATGCTCAATGAAGCAGAGAGAACAGACACATAATTTGTAAATGAATGTATAATACATTGTACACATTCATTTACAAATTATGTGTCTGTTCTCTCTGCTTCATTGAGCATATTGATATCTATGTATGTATCCTTTAACTATCCTTTCAAAATGAAAATAATGGTATTAGTTAATCATTTTCTTCTGCATCTTATTGTACACATTCATTCACAAATTCAAACACACAATGTATTGAATTTGTAAAGGAATGTGTAGAATGTTATATATAAAACATTGCACACATTCATTTACAAATTCAAACACATAGCTTATTGAATTTGTAAATGAATGTGTACAATTTTATATATATAACATTGTACGAATTCATTTTCAAATTCAATAAGTTGTGTTATATATCTTTATACACATTCATTTACAAATTCAATAAGTTGTGTTATATATATATATATATAATTAACATTGTACACATTCTTTTAAAAATTCATTAAGATGCAGAAGAAAATGATTAACTAGTACCATTGTTTGCATTTTCAAAGGATAGGAAAAGCATACATACATATACATCAATTTGCTGAATGAACAAGAGACATAGAATGTAAAATGACAAATATATATATGTTGGCCTCTTATATGTCCAATGGAAACTAGAAAAATATAAACAAATGACAAATATAAACCCTAATATAAACCCTGAAATAAATGAAAAATGACCAAAAACATACAAATATATAAATATAGGTATTTTCAGAAATAAATGACAAATATAAATGACAAAAAATAGAAAATTAACACAAAGAAAAGTAAAAACCTGTCACCAAAAAAGACCTTTCAATTACTTATAAAGAAATGTAAGAAGACACTGCATAAATAGAAATGTTAAATGCATGGTTCATGAAAAATAACTATAAGTAGAATGCATAAAGTAAGAAGACACTGTATAAATGAAAATAACTATAAGTACCTACTTGATACTTGGGATATTAGAGGAATGTACAGAGGATTCTTGTCATTTCTTTGAATTTTGTAGAGAATAAGATGCAATTGTGAATGTCGTTGGCTGCTTTCCCCCTCTTATTTAGGAAATCAAATATGACAATTGAATGCATTCAATTTGGTTGTTGTGTTTCAAATTTGAATTTGTTTGAGCATTTGAATTTGAAGCTGCAAGTTACATAGGTTTTTTAAAATGATATGACTAAATTCTGCATTATATTTGGATTTGATGGATGGGGAGCCTTACACTTGTATTTAATTGTGTAGGTACCTATAGGAAATGAAGTAAATACATATATCTACCAGGGAGTGTTTGGAAGACTGTACATTTGAAATCCCATAGAGTTAATAGGAGATTATGATTATGTCATGTAAAAAACCATTAATTGTGCATGTGTAGTTGTAAATATAAAATTTAATGAGGGATAAAAATTTGCAAGTGGGGCTATTTGTAATAGTAAATGTTTTAAATTAAATTGTAAATGAGCCTTTTTTATGTACAAGTTAACTTTTTTTATAAATGCAAAAGCATGTTTAGCTATGTATTATGATTGGTGAGTTACTCATTGTGTTATGAGCAGCCATTGGTGTTGTAATTTTTTATTTGTTCATAAAAAAAAAATTTAATGGATCCAAGTTAGAATTTTTTTTTGGGGGGTGGAGTGAGCATGGAGGTGGTAGTTATTCAATGGGTGGCAGATACTGGGTCTTCTCTCCTATTTCAAATCATCTTCTCTATTCAACTACTCGAGTTGTGAAGGATTTGAAAATGGTGGGAAATAGGATTGTAGCCAGAACCTGCTTGAAAATGTCTCTCTTACACTTAATTTGCAATGTACATTCTACTGCATAAATGCCAATCATTGACAATCGACAAGGGAGACACCCTTATAGTAGGGACTTCCCTTGTTGGAAATTAGACCTTGGTTATGGTAGGAATCCAGACTGGAAATATTTCTGAAATTGTTTGGGATAGTTTCCAATAGCTAGTAGATATGGGATGAAGATTTGGAAAGGAATGAAACTAACTTCTTGGAAGAGCTATACTGATCCCGCACCTGGACCTTTCTATTTACAAATGGATCCTTCACCAAGAAAAACTCAGTTTATACTCTTCTCTTACAACAGTTCTCCGTACTGGTTTAGTGGAGAGTGGAAGGGAGAGTATTTTGTAAATATGCCAAGATTTTCCTTAGCGGGCTCTAATATTAAATTAGAGTTTGTAATACTAACTCCTTTAAGAATGTACTACACATATACAACCACCGGTATGATAGCTAAGGGAACATGTAATTGTGGAAAAGAATGGTGAATTTTGGGCGTACACGATGGTGCAAAATGGTCGATGGATGTCAGATGCGTTTAGACCTAGGGATCAATGCATTGTTTATGGTGTGTGTGGTGCTAATGCAGCATGCATTGGCTATACAAAGTTGAGTTCCCATGTCATAGGAAATGCCAATGATACTTGCACATGTCTGTATGGTTTCAAGCCCAGAAACAACCATGCGTGGGATTCTCAAGAGTGGTGGTTAAGTGGTTGTGTTCGCCGAAATCCATTGCAGTGCTCTGTCACAAATTCTACTGATGGCTTTTTGGAAGTGAAGGGCAAGCATTTGGCCAATGATCAAGTGGCTCCATACGCCAAGGAGCAAACTCTGAACGGATGCCAACTTTCCTGCCTCAACAACTACTCGTGCATGACCTGTTGGCTCAGTAACTCCTCTCTTCCTCAATGTCGATTGTTGTTTGGGGATTTAATGAATGTGCATGACTCATCTGGTGGTGATTTGTTCTATCTCCATTTGGTAGCTTATGAATTATGAGATTCGACTTCCAAGAAGAAAAATAAATTCTTTGGCCTTCACATTTTGCTTCCTAGGGGCATTGTGGGTTTTGTTCTTGTTCTTGTTCTGGCCGTGTTTATCACGTGGAAACGTGGAAGAATGTTTTACGAAGATGATGTCACAATGTCGATCAGAACATTCACTTTTCAAAAGTTGCAGGTTACAACCAAGAATTTTAGGCATAAGCTGAAAAGCGGATCATTCGGCTCTATGTTCAAAAGAACTATGCCAGACAAAACTCTGGTCGCTATCAAAAAATTAGAGGGCTTAGCTGGAACAAAAAATAAATTCTGAGCAATAAGCACCATTGGTGAAATAAAGCATGTGAATCTGGTCAGGCTGTGGGGATTTTGTGAGGAGGGATCTCGAAGGCTACTTGTTTATGAGTACATGCTGAACGACTCTCTTGAATCCTTCCTCTTCCTTGGGAAAGATAGAGAAGCGCAAGGGAAGTTGTTTTATTGGAAAACTAGATTTTAGATAGTGCTGGGCACTGCACGAGGATTGGCTTATCTCCATGAGGAATGTAGAGATCACATCATTCACTGTGATATTAAGCGAGAAAAAATTCTCCTTGATGCCAGTTATTGTCCCAAAGTAGTTGATTTTGGGCTGGCAAAGCTGGTGGGTAGAAATTTCAGCCGCGTACTTGTTGGAAGTAATTTCTCCACTGATAAGGTTTGACCACCTAATAGGAATCTGATATCTCAGGCACATTTTGCAAACTGTATTTACTTCATTTTTAATCTATATTTACTCAATCTATAATCATATTAACTCCCCCTGCAATCACCTTTACTCCACTGCCCACAATCTAATTTGAAGTTATCTCCAATTGCTGTAGCTGTCACTTTCTACACATGAAGCTCTTATCTATATATTATCCTTTCATGTCTTCACCACCCTATGCATTGTGCACCAACTATGTTTCCATCTATAAATAAAGATGCTTTGTAAATGTAAACATATATGAGAGTTGCGCAGATTCGATAGAACATATATATCTTTGTATTTTGTCATGTTGGCAGTTCAATAAAGTTCTGTGTTGTATGCTGTAGCATACGTTTGTTTTCATTATCTCTGTTTCTTTTGTTATTTTCTTTCTACATACTGTTCTCTGTGTTTTTTATCTAGAACTAGTATCAGAGTTGAGGAGATCATGTTCCTTAATAGAAGAATGTTGTCTTACAAGTTGTTTTATAAGGAGAAGAGAACTACCAAAGATTTCAGCCGTAGAAGTTGGAGCTATTTCAAAACATATTAAAGAAGAGATCAAGTATTTGAAAAGAACAAGCCTCAAAAGAAAGCTGTAAAATTTTGGAAAGAAGCAGAAAGTTTTTGTTGTTTGCAAGAAGCCTTAGTTTGAGGGTATTAGACTGTTGTAGTAGAAAAGTTTGTAGTCATGGCATCAAGCAGTAGCCTCTCACAACCTCAAATTCCATTGTTCACTAGTAAGAACTATGATTTTTGGTCAATAAAGATGAAAACATTGTTTTGTTCTCATGATGTATGGGATTTGGTAGAGAATGGTTTTGCAGAACCAAGAGATCTTGTAGCCTTTTAGGCATTAACACAAGCAGAAAAAGACCAGCTAAAAGAGACCAACAAAAAAGATGCTAAAGCCTTGTTTCTTATTCAACAAGCTATGGATGAGTCAGTGTTTCCTAGGGTTGTTGTAGTCACCAGGTCCAGACAAGCTTGGGATGCATTAGAGACAGCTTACCAAGGTACAACCAAAGTAAAGATAGTTAAGTTACAAATATTAAGGAGAATTTTTGAAAATATTCATATGAATGCATCTGAATCTATAAACCATTTCTTTACCGAAGTGATGAATATTGTTAATCAAATGATGTCACATGGTGAAAATATTGTAGATCAAATGGTGATTGAAAAGATACTAATAAGTTTACCTAGTAAGTTTGATGGAATTGTAGTTGCCATTGAAGAATCAAAAGATTTAACTCAATTATCTATAGATGAACTATTGGGATCTTTATTGTCTCATGAATCCAGAATGAATAGGAATAATAATTCTTCTTTAGAGAATGCTTTTAGATCTTAGGTGTCATTTAATAGAGGAAGAGGAAGGTCAAACTTTAGAGGAACAGGAAGAGGCAGAGGTGGATGCATGAATCCAAATCAAGGAGAAAGGACTAATCAGTCAAATCAAAATTTCAATCAGAATTTCAATAATAGAGGACGAGGAAGAAACAAATTTCAACAACAATCACCTAGGTTTGATAAATCTCATATTCAATGTTATCATTGGAATAAATTTGGTCATTTTGCAAATGAATGTTGGAAGAAGAAAATAGAGCTAGATAAACAAGATGAAAATTACTCGGGTGTATCAGATAATAGCTTAGGAGGATTATTCTTAACATGTAATATTGCTCAAGAGAGTTCCTATGATATATGGTTTTTAGATAGCAAATGAAGTAATCACATGACAAGAAATAGTGAATTATTTGCTAGTTTGGATAATTCTATGAAATCTAAGGTGAAATTGGGAAATAATAGTAAAGTGTCTGTAATGGGGAAAGGTGTTATAAATATTTTGACTAAGAATGGAGAAAAAAGATATATTTATGATGTCTTCTTTGTACCTAGTTTAAATCATAACTTGATGAGTATTGGTTAGTTAGTGCAAAAAGGGTATAGATTTTCTTTTAACAATGATTTGTGTACAATTTTGGATAGAAATCCTAGTGACAGATTATTTGCAAGAGTTGAGATGACCAAGAATTAGATGCTCCCTCTCTAGATTAATTGCATCCAAGGAACAGAGGAAGTAAGATTCAAAACAATATACTTAGACCAAACATGGCTTTGGCATTTAAGGTATGGTCACCTACATTTTGAAGGCTTGACTTTATTGCAAAAAAGAAATATGGTAAAAGGGTTACCACCCATAGAGAGTCTAGCTAGTTCATGTGAAAGTTGTATATTAACAAAACAACATAGAGAAAGTTTTCCAGTAAATAGTTCATATAGTGCAATGATACCATTAGAGTTGATTCACACTGATATATGTGGACCAATGCAAACTCCATGTTTAGGTGGAAGAATATATTTTCTAACAATTATTGATGATTTCAGTAGGAAAACCTGGATATACTTTCTCAAGCATAAGTTTGAAGCATTTAGTAAGTTCATGGAGTTTAAAGCTATGGTTGAGAAACAAAGTGGTCTACACATTAAGATACTTAGATTAGATAGAGGTGGTGAATATAGTTCTAATGAATTTTTAGACTTTTGCAGAGATCATGGTATCAAGAAACAATTTACAACAACGTACACACCACAACAAAATGGAGTAGAAGAAAGAAAGAACATAACCATAATGGAAATGGCCAAAAGTATGTTGAAGGCCAAGAATGTCTAATTATTTTTGGGCAGAAGTAGTAGCATGTGTAGTATACATCTTGAACAGAAGTCCTACGAAGAGTGTTAAGAACCAAATTCCATAGGAAGCATGGACTGGTAAGAAACATTGTGTATCTCATTTTAGAATATTTGGATGTGTTGCATATTCTTTGGCTCCATCTGAATTGAGAAGAAAATTGGATGATAAAAGTGAAAAGTGTATTTTCATCCATTATAGTGAGGAATCAAAAGCTTATGGATTGTACAATCCTATTTCAAAGAAAATGATTATTAGCAGGGATGTTAAATTTGAGGAAGAAGCATGGGATGGAAACATTGGTAATATAGTCATAAGTGGGGCTCCAATACCTCATAGTGAAGAAGAACCAAAATAAAGTGATGGTCAATCAAATCAAGCTGAACCAAGTACACCACCAAGAAATTTTGTGCAAGATCAATCATCAAACTATGAAGGCCAGCCTACTCCCAATTCAAATGTAAGTAATGAGTTAGATCCTACACTTGCTTCTTTAAAACCAAGCTCTAGAAGTAAGAAAACAAGAATTTTAAAAGAAATATATGATCAAGATCGGGAGAATTTAGATTTGCATTGAAATTTTGCTATATTCTCTCATGATCCTATATATTTTGAAGCAGTGAAAGAAGATAGTTGGATCAAAGCAATGGATGAAGAAATGGATTCTATAGAAAGAAATCAGACATGGGAGTTAGTGGATCTACCTGAAGCTAAAGATGCTATAGGAGTCAAATGGGTCTATAAGACTAAGTTTAATGTTGAAGGTAAAGTTGCAAAACATAAAGCTAGATTAGTTGCAAAAGGTTTTTCACAACAGTATGGGATAGATTATAATGAAACATTTGCTCCAGTTGCTAGACTTGATATAGTTAGGACTGTTTTAGCAATAGTTGCACAAAAGAGTTGGAAGGTTTATCAAATGGATGTGAAATAATCTTTTTTGAATGATTTTCTTGAAGAAGAAGTCTACATTCAGCAACCACCAGGATATGAGGTATATGGCAATGAAAGTAAAGTATGTAAATTAAAAAAAGATCTTTATGGTTCGAAATAGGCACCTAGGGCATGGTATAGCAGGATTGATTCATATTTGATAAGTAATGAATTCATTAGAAGTAACAATGAGCCCACATTATATACAAAGACCAATGAGAAAGGTCAGATTTTGATTGTGAGTCTATATGTTGATGACTTAATTTTCAGTGGAGATTTGTCAGCAGACATGTTCAAGTCAGCCTTAATGAAAAAGTTTGAAATGATAGATTTAGGCTTAATGAGATACTTCTTAGGCATTGAAATTGTTCAATATGACAAAGGAATTTTTATTTGTCAGTCTAAGTATGTGAAAGATGTATTGAGAAGATTCAAAATGTTAAAAAGTAATCCATCATCAACTCTAGTTGCTATAGGAACAAAACTCAGCAAAGAAGATAAAGGGTCAAATGTTGATCCAACTATGTTTTAGATTCTTTTTGGAAGTCTCATGTATCTTACAGCTACAAGGCGAAATATCATGTATGGGATTAGTTTAATCTCAAGGTTCATGGATTCACCTCAAGATTCTCATTGGCAAGTTGGAAAAAGAATACTAAGATATGTTGCAGGAACAACTGAATATGGAATTTTATATTCCAAAACTAATGATTTTAATTTGGTTGGCTACACTGATAGTGATTTTGCAGGTAGCATAGATGATAGGAAGAGTACTTTTGGACACATATTTCATTTTGGATCTGGAGCTATCGCATGGGCATCGAAGAAGCAACCCATAGTGACAATTTTATCAACTGAAGTAGAATGTGTAGCTGTAACTATGTGACATGTATACCAATATGGATGTGCTGAGTTTTATCAGATTTGTTGCATAATCAAGAAGAACCAACAACAATCTTTTGTGATAATGAGTCAGCTATTGCACTATCAAAAAAATCATGTTCTTCACAAGAGGAGCAAACACATTGATACGAGGTACCATTTCATCCGAGAGCTGGTCAATAATGGAGAAATCTGCCTTGAATTTTGTATATCTGAAGATCAATTAGCTGACATTTTTAGTAAGGAATTACCAAAGGAAAATTTTGAGTATCTACGACAAAGACTAGGTGTTATTGATGCTGAAGCAATTAGTGGTTGAAATTAAAGGGGAGTGTTGGAAGTAATTTCTCCACTGATAAGGTCTGACCACCTGACAGGAATCTGATATCTCCAGCGCATTCTGCAAACTGTATTTACTTCATTTGCAATCGATATTTACTCCATCTGTAATCATATTAACTCCCCCTGTAATCACCTTTACTCCACTGCCCACAATCTGATTTCAAGTTATCTCCAACTGCTGTAGCTGTCACTTTCTACGCATCAAGCTCTTATCTGTATCTTATCCTTTCATGTCTTCACCGCCCTGTGCATTGTCCACCGACTATGTTTCCATCTATAAATAAAGATTCTTTGTAAATGTAAACATATATGAGAGTTGTGCAGATTCAATAGAACATATATATCTCTGTATTTTGTCATGTTGGAAGTTCAATAAAGTTATTTGTTGTATGTTGTAGCATACGTCTGTTTTCATTATCTCTGTTTCTTTTGTTATTTGCTTTCTGCATACTGTTCTCTATGTTTTTTGTCTACAGTACTGATGACAACGAGAGGAGTGACAGGTTATTTGGCTCCAGAGTGGATCTCCGGTCTTCCCATCACTACCAAGGTGGACGTGTATAGTTTTGGAATGACACTGTTGGAGATTATATCAGGACGAAGGAATATCGACCTCAATGCGCACGAGCCTAGCTCCTACTACTTCCCTCCTTGGGCCACAAATAAATTCCACAAAGGAAACCTCATGGCCATTGTTGATGGGAGGATATCAAGTGAGGCAAATACTCAAGAGGTGAGAAGGGCTGTTACATAAAGCATATTATGCATCCAAAGAGATGAAAATATTAGGCCAACCATGGCCCAAGTCGTGCAAATACTCCAAGGGATAGTGAAGACATACGCACTAGAATGTTAGGCATCTCTCGACAATCTTCTAGATCACCATTGAAGCCAAGAAGACGACAATCTTATTCAACGGTTAGTCAAATTCTAAAAAGTTTCTATAGATGGTCATTATAATAGTAGCTAAAAATAGAAGTTAACCATGTTAATAGCATCTATCTAGATTTATCAGCGGAAATGAGCGATGGAATTTGTCACAATATATTTATAATATTATGTAAAATAATCATTAATTTTCCTTAGTATTTGGGTGTAGATTGATTACCTATTTCATTCAATAAAACCCAATAACTCTTTTAACAAATATATAAGCATAGCTAAAATGTTTTTATCTTTCACATTTCTATACATAAAATAGTAAATCTCATTAATTTATCTACAATTAAAAGAGAATCATGTTTATGCTTAGATTTTAGAAATTAAAGAATAAAATAATGGATAGTATTATTTTCTAGTAGTTTTTGGGTTTCCTTGAGTCTATATATTAGAGGCATGGGATAGAGAATGTATGAAAGATGTTTTTTAGGGTTATGCTAGTAGCTTTTTACTAGAGGAAGAGGATGTTAGTATCCATGCTAAGGAAAAAGATTGATATTATATTCTGACTACTTGTTGAATAAATTACGCGGGTTCTTTAGAAGGCATTTTCTTCTTGAAAAGATTTTCTCAAAATACATATGTGTCATTTTACATTTCATAGGTATTTCTAGTTAATCTCTCTTATTATTATTATTTTCTAATTGGTGTTTGCATGTTGGAATGTTGTTGATTTTTTTTATAAATTTGATTGTTATATTATTCTACTCAAAGGGTTAATGTGAAAATACTTGCATTCTTAAGAATTATGATCAATTGCTTTTAATTGCTAGGGGGTTTTTGGATACTTTTCCTAACATTTTGGATCAAAGAAAAGGTGTTAAGGTGCTAATGAATGTGCTTGCAAGTGATTTACATTGACTTACATATTCTTGTATGTTGCTTGTATGTGCTTGCACATTATGGATCCATAGTCATTTAGTTATGGGTATTCCTCCATTATTGATTTCTTATCTTAGCAAGTTTGTGAACTACAAATGATCTGTTTATAAATAAATTGTGTGGTAAGGGTGAGTATATTTGGGGTTGCAAAATCAAATTACCCTCATAAAAACCCAAAGTAACAATTCTTCATTTAGTGTGCATCTTTACAATGGTATTGTTTATATTATATGGAATGACTATATTTGAATGCAATTGATTTTAGTAAATAATCATGGTTTCAAATAAGAGTTACTTGTATATGTTTCAAGACAATCTGGTAGCGTAAATACTCATTCCAGTAGAAGAGGGAAGGAAAAGTGCATACTTAATTAATACACAATAGAGAGTGCACTTCTTGTTGCAATTTTTCCATCTCAATTTTGACTTGCATGTTCACAATAGCCATTAGTAAAATACTACTTGAGATGATTGGTATCTCTTATTGTTATGTGACTTTTTCCCCAAGAGAAAATAAATCTATTAAATAACCCTTTAGAATTAAAAAGGGGGAGAAAAATAAAGGATATTATAATCCTTTGGTAAAAAGAGAAATTAAAGATTATGCACAAACATTCTTTAAAAGGTGAAGCCTAATTATTTATTGAAATAATTGTTAAAAAGGAAACCTTTGTGAAAGGGTGTGATGATTTGGAAACCACCCCTTAAAAGATATATAAATCATTTCTGTGAAACTTGGAAAAGGACAGACATGAAAAAAAGAGGAAAATCAAGTGGAGCACATTGCAGGAATAGGGTTTCATCCTAGTAGGGTGTGAGTAGGATGAAGAAGGGGCACTCCTAGAGTGGGTGTCCAACCTGGGGTACAAGTGCGTGCACTCAGGACGGTCCTGGCTAGGGCATGGTTTTGTGGCACGAGTGTTGAGCATTGTTCCAATGGAACCATCACTCATGTAGAGCAGCAAAGTCTGCTTTCCTCCCAGACTACTCACAGACAGAAGAGGCTGAACCAAGGAACATTCCAGTAATAGTTGAGGGTTTCTTCTGCACATTTCAAAGATAAGTATTAATATTGATAAATTATTTGAGCAATAAAAATTGTTTCAAATCTTTGAGTTTATTGAATTAATAATTTATTGCATTTAATTTCAAAGTCTTTACTCGAACTTTAAATATTATATTAAATTTTGTGTATAAATTTTTTTGGAATTAATCTATGGAAATCAATGCATTTTCAATTTGGGAATTAATCTCGTTTCAATTGGTATCAGAGCCTTTGATCCTTGCTGCATTGCACATTATAAAATAAACCATAAAGTAAAATAAAATAGTAGTCCTTCTTTAATTTAGGGCTATAAAAAAAATTTATAAAAAAAAATCCATATAAGATGTATGATGAGCTTAAAATATGCTCATAATTTGGATGTTATGATAAAATTTTAATGTCTTTACTTTTGTTATTTCATGGCTGTTTAAACATTGTTGAAACCTTTTATGGGGATATCTTATAACATAATACTTTTATATTCCTGCAGCTCATTGTGTTGACTTGATTGCATTTATTGCCTGTTGAATCCCAAAAATGACTGGTATATCGTATACAGTTTTTGAATGATGAAGTAGATTTAAAATGTGTGATTAATGAATAGATATCGTGTATGTGCCATATTCCCTTTTCTTTCGCCTATTACCTTTTGTTTCGCAGGTTGTTGAAGAATGATCGAGTCAAGCGCAGCTGATCTCGGCCTTGCAGCAAAGTCCATTTCCTGCACGACTTCGAGGGAGCTCTGGTGAAGACTCTTTGACTGAAACCATGGGAAAGATTTTTAATGACAAGTCAATCTGGAAAGAGTGGAGTGCTAGATTCTCTCTGGATCAGGTTGAGCACATAAATTCATTTATGAAGTTTGTTCCTTGATTCTAGGATACATTTTACTTCCACGTCTTTCTTTGATAGAGTTAGTTAGTTAGTTGTTCTTCTGATTTAAAAATAAGATACTCCTCCTGCACGAGAGAGTAGAAGATATGGATAGAGAGAGATAGATGATAGTTAGAGTAAGATAGAAATAGAGTAGCAGACATCATGTAAGGATCAATATGATAATGAGAGATAGAATCTGTTTGACCAGAGACAGAGTTTGTTGTTAGTCTCCATATCAACAAAATAATGTATATCATTCTATTTTCATCAATAAAGTTCAATGAAGTTCTGAGTTTAGTATCTGTGTAATCAGTAGATGCTTGCTAAGGGGGCCCACTTAGTAAGTATCTGTAGCTAGTTAGTTAGTTATTCTTTCCTGTTGAGCTTTAGTTTATTTTTATCTTTGAAGTTTTTATACAAACTCAGCCTTATAGTGCTCCTGCAGCATAGAGAGTCCATCACTGTGACTGTTCCTGCATCATAAGGCCAGTTCACAGTTTGTGTTTTAGTCGTAGTTATTATGGTTTCTACTTTAATCAAATCATAGTTGAGTTAAAGAATTTTGCATTACCTTCCTGTAGCGTAGATATAATTTCTTTCCAGTATGTATTTCTGCTAAGATTTGACTGAAACCAGTTCCTAGTGCATATATTTTTTTGTGCCATTTAAAGTATACGTCCCCTGGTTTGACAAATATATGATCATCCATAGAGAGAGATATTAGTCACCTGTTGGAATGTCCAATTCCTAGGAAAGGTTTTACTGTGATTTTCATATCCTTTTGTGGGTGTGACCATTTTTGGTGCTGTTGTCGGGGATGGCGTCTAGCTAGGAGTCTGTTAGAAGTCATTTTCAGCATTAGTTTAGTTTGTTAGTCAAAAATTTTCAAAATCTTTCAAGCCACTACTCACCGTATTGCATGCATAGAAGAAGAAGAGACGCACTGGGAAGGTTCCTCCCTGACAATCTATTTATTGAACTACCATTTGACCCAGCTGACAATGAACCTGAGGAAAATCTATTTGCTCTATTATTCCAGCAACCAGACATGGCAAATAATCCACCTAATAATCCACCTCCTGCATTTGAGTTTCCCATTGTTTCCCAAAGAGATACTGACAATCTTAAAAACATTCCCTCTTCTTTGCTTCCAAAGTTTTATGGCTTGGTCACCAAGGACCCATAAACCTTTCTATTTGAATTTGATGTCCTCTATCGTAGTTATGACTACAACACAGACCTCACAAACTGAAGTTATTTCCTTCCACCTTGAAGGAAGGAGCTCTCAGATGGTTCATGAGTCTGGGAAGAGGTGTCATTGATAGTTGGGCGGCCATGTAGACGAAATTCCTTGAAAAGTATAAGGAATATTGTAAGAGTGCTAGCAAAGGTGATGAAATATTCCAAATTCAGCAGAAGGATGATGAAAGTTTGGAAGATTATATTTTCATATTTTTGTTTTCACTAAAGAGGAACTCAAATCATACTCTCAATGAGGACTCTCAGAAACTACTATTTCTAAGGGGAATCAGTGACGCCTATATAGACGCCCTGGACCTAATGGGAGGAGGTTATATAACTCAGCTGCCTTGGGATGATATAAAGAAAATATGTCTTAACTACTCTCGAGCAATAGTTAAGAAAGGTCGAGGTCATCATGCTACAATGGGGAAGTCTTCTTCTGGTGGAGTTTCCCGGATGGAAATAACAAATTTGCTATCTGACTTCAAGCAGGACATCATTAATAATATGGCTACGCAACTAGACACTATGCAAGCTCCGAAGAAACATGAGGAGGCTGAGGCAATTTTGGCCGAGTTCTGTCCATACTGCAAACAGAAGAAGCGTGACTGCAGATGCAAGATGGTGGCTAATTTGGAAGCTAGGCAACTGCCTACTAAATTCAAGCTAGTGGAAGGAGATGATGATCAAGTGTTCTTTATTGTGCAAAGGAGACCATGGGCCCAAAGACAAGGTATGCCTCAAGACCCTTTAACTTTTGGTAATCGTTATTCTGGCTAGAATAACCAGTGGCAACATGCATATGGACCACCACCACCATGGAATCCGCTTCAACCAAGTTGGCCTAATTATTAGACCCCATAGTGGCAATCTCCTCAAGGAGGTTGGCAGCAGCCACAAGGGCAATGGACCCCACCTTCAGGAAATTGGCAACAAAATCCTCAATGGCGAGACCCTCAGCAATGTCAAAACCAATCCTCTGGATTCCTGCAGCTTCCACAGCCACAACAATAGGCCCTCATGCCACCTCTTGCAGCAACTGCCACAAATCTTGGCCCTTCGAAGCAAACGCCTATGCCTGCCCAGCTGTTGCCCAATCCTAATAATAAGCAACAGTAGTAGCCACAGCAAACTGCATATCTTGCTGAAGCCAACCAATATCAAGCTTATACCTTAAACGTTAATGACATCCATTTGAGGTCTGGAACTACTTTACCTGCTTCCAAACCACCTCTAATCACTGAAATACTAGATTCTCCCCTTGAAGAATCTATTGCACCTGTTGTTCCTACTGAGCATATGCCTCTACCTGATACAGTTTCTATGGAACCTATTTTGCAAAGACAAGACAAACCACTTTTTCCTCAGAGGTTGCAAAGCACTAAATCTAAATCCATAGAAGAACCCACTTTTGACATTCTGGATCAGCTCAAAAATATATAGATTCAAATTCCTTTATTTCAGGCTATTACAGATATGTTCCTATTTTTGGAAAAGCTATTAAAGAAGCCTGTTTGAAGAATCCTGGATGAAAGAAAAAGGATCCTCAAACAATTCATGTCTTAGGAAAATTGGATGATATAATGTTGGGAAATGTAGTCATTCCAAAGTATATTGACCCTGCGAGTCCTGTAGTGCAGATAAATATAAATGGCCAAGTTGTAAAAAATGTTTTGATTGATTTAGGTGCTGTTATTAATGTCATGACAAAGCATACTATGGACTCCTTGAATATTTCAAATATTAGGTCTACACCTACAGTTCTACAGCTTGCAGAAAGCTTCACAGTTAAACATGATGGGATGGTGGAAGATGTAATTGTCACTCTTGAATCCTGGGAGTATCCTGCTGATTTCACAATATTATCAGTTAAGGCAACTTTAGGAGGGTATCCAGTTATCCTTGGTAGACCATGTTAGCAACTGCTGATGCTTTTATAGGATGTCGTTCTAGAGATATGACTATTTCTGATGGGTAGTCCACAAAGAAATTGGCCTTGTATCTGCCTACTAGACCTCAACCAGATTTGTCCCAACCTATTTGGCCAGATGTGGGGGAAGAAACTGAAGAAGCCAATTCTTTGGATCAATTAATGATGCTTCAAAATGATCCATTCTCACAACTTTAGAGTGAAGATTCTTTTCTTTTTCAAATTCTACAATTTAACCCTGATACGGGTAGTTCATTTGAACCAAGTGGCAGTCATCATCAATGTTTCCTACAACAACTAGATTCTGAGAGTTCATTGCCTAAACTTTCGATAATTTTTCATAACTTGCTTCCACAAGAGGTACAAATATTACCTGTTGATTCTATGAGTAATCTCACTAAGCAGATAGAATTGTCTCCAGATCATTGTTTGAATGTTAATAGCAAGTTGTCACAGTCTCAAGAGGCTGACTTATTAAAAATGCTACAAGAACAGCATAAAGCTTTTGCATAGGAATATGGGGACATGCAAGGAATAGATCCTCGAGTTTGTACTCATAGGATATATATCAAAGAAGATTGTTTACCAGTTAGACAACCTCAAAGAAGAGTAAATCCAACGCTTAGAGAAATAATGAAAAATGAACTTCAAAAGTTGCTTGATGCTAGTTTTATTTACCCAATTTCTGACAGTCAATGGGTTTTTCCATTATTCATTGTCCCCAAGAAAGGAGGAAAATGAAGAGTGTGTGTAGATTACAGGGAATTGAACAATGCCACTAAAAAAGACCGCTTTCCATTACCTTTTGTAGACCAAGTACTAGACTCACTATTTGGAAAAAGATATTTTTCCTTTTTGGACGGTTACAACAGGTATAATCAGATAAAAATAGCCCCTGAAGATCAAGATAAGACCACTTTTACCTGTCCATGGGGAATATTTGCTTATTTAGTCTTGCCTTTTGGTCTATGCAATGCACCAGCAACATTTCAGAGAGCAGTAATTAGTATCTTTGCTGACATATCTCATGAATGTATGGAGATTTACATGGATGATTTCACTACCTATGAAGTCACATTTGAAGAAGCACTGGTCAATTTACAAAAAGTATTGAAAAGGTGTAGAGAGCAAAATTTGTCTCTAAACAGTGAGAAATGTTTTCTAATGATGGAAGAAGGTATTGTTCTAGGTTATCATGTTTCAAGAAATGGAATTCAGGTCGACCTTGCTAAAATTGAGGTAATTCAGAATTTACAAACTCCTACAAAATAGAAAGATGTCATAAGTTTTCTTGGTTATGCAGGGTATTATAGAAGGTTTATAAAAGATTTCAGTAAAATTGCCAGCCCACTTTATGCCCTGTTAACAAAGGATTCTCAATTCGAGTGGACAGAAGCCTATGAAAAATATTTCCTGCAACTAAAAGACCTGCTTACTAAAGCCCCTGTTCTTCAAGGTCCAAAATAGAATTTTCCTTTTCACATACATGCTGATGCATCTGATTTTGGTATAGGAGCAGTTCTGAGTCAAAAAGAAAATTCAATCGAACATGCTATTTACTTTATCAGCAAGAACCTTCAAGGTCCTAAGCTCAACTATATTGTCACAGAAAAGGAGTTGCTTGCAGTAGTCTATGCTTTAAATAAATTTAGGCATTATGTCACAGGCTATCAGATATTCGTTCATACTGACCATGCAGCAATCAAGTATCTGATGAACAAACCTACCATCTCTGGTAGGATGGCACGATGGCTCCTATTGTTACAAGAGTTTGACATTACCATAATTGACAAACCAGGGAGAGCTAATGTTGTAGCTGACTTCTTATCAAGACTTCAATCAGCGACACCTATTGAACATGAGGTCATTGATGATAGGTTCCCAGATGAACACTTGTTTTCCATTGCTGCACATACACCATGGTATGCAGACATTGCCAATTATCTAGTAGCAAACAGAATACCAGCTCACTTTTCCCCAAAAGAAAATAAGTTGTTGATAGAGAAAAGTTTTAACTTTTCCTGGATTGCAAATTGTTTGTTCTATACTGGACCTGATCAAGTAATTCAAAGATGTGTAAGAGAAGATGAGAATTATGATATCTTGCATACTTGCCATGATGAACCATGTGGAGAACATTTTGCTGCAAAAAGAACATCAATGAAGGTTCTTACAACTAGGTACTACTGGCCAACATTACATAAGGATGCTGTGGCCTATACAAGAAAATGTGACAGATGCCAGCGAATGGAAAGACCAACTAAGTCCGATGAAATGCCACTATATCCGTAGATAATAGTCACCCCTTTTGATAAATGGGGGATGGATTTTGTGGGACCAATTAATCCACCATCAAATGGAAAGTCATACATTCTAGTTTGCACAGACTATGTCACCAAATGGGTCGAGGTAAAAGCTATGACTCATGCTAGGGATAAAAAAGTTGCTAAATTTCTATATGAACAAATTTTCACAAGATTTGGAGTTCCCAGAGAGCTTGTAACTGATCAGGGCGCTTAGTTTACATCGAATTTGATCACTGCATTAATGAATGACTATAAGATCAAACATAGAAAGTCCAGCCCCTATCATCCTCAAGCCAATGGTAAGTCAAAGGTAATAAACAGGGAAATCGAGGTGATCCTCACAAAGACAGTGTAGATCCATAGAAAATATTGGAGCAATAGACTTCCTGAAGCAGTTTGGGCTTACAGAAATACATGGAAGATAACAACTGGGTTTACACCTTTTGAGCTGCTTTATGGCAAAACAGTTATGTTACCCATAGAATTTGAACATAAAACTTTGAGGACAGCTCTTGAACTCAACATGGACTTATTTGAAGCACAGAAGGACCTTCTCCTACAGCTAAATACTTTGGACGAAATAAGAAAAGCCGCCTTGTAGCATACAAAAGAAATCCAACAGCAAAGGAAGAAATGACATGATCAACACATTAAAACTAAAAAATTTTCTGCTGGAGATTGGGCTCTGTTATATGATTCCAGGTACCAAGAAAACCAGGGTAAGCTCACAACATACTGGCTTGACCCCTATGAAGTTGAAAATGTGTTTGAAAATGGAGCTGTGCAGTTGGTCACAATTGATCCAGTCCATTTCAAATTGCTAGTGAATGGCCACCGCCTCCGGTTGTACCACAAACCAGTCTCCAAGGAAGAATTCATGAAGTAGTTCATTCAGGTTCCTCCTACTACTTTTCCTGCAGCCGAAGGCTTTAGCCTTTCTCCTACAACATTTTCATAATTGTCAAAAAGCATGCCCATAATAAAGGTTTTCTTTTTAAAAAAAGGAAAACCCATTTTTCTCCATTTTCATTTATCGCCCCCATCTCACTTCTTTATCTTCCATCCATCCATCCCATCCATCCATTCCATCAGTTCATCTCCTCTACCCACATCACCCATCCATTTCATCTGTTTGCATCACCCTTAATTAAGATATATTTCCCACTTGTCAATTCATGAAGACGTCATCATCTTTCTTCACACGTACGTGCAATTATCAAAGGTACGCCATATCTTTTCTTATCACATATTTGATTTATTTCATTCTATTCATTTACTGCTATGCATGTATCGGTCATTATCACCCAAATCTCTACCTGTTCTTTAGTACATGTGAGGACACATGTCATCCTTTAAGTAGGGGGCGGGTAATCCATGTTTTAAAACCTATCTTTTTGCCCCTGCCATAACTATAAAATAATATTTCTTTAATTATTTTCTTGTACTTTCCAAATATGATCGCATGTCCTTTATTGCATGTTTTTCTTGTTAGCTACGATTAAGACTGCTTGTCCAAAAAGCTCATTTTTGGAAAAAAGAAAGAAATATGACGGCACGACAGAAGAAAAACCAGAGCAGAAAGGAAAACAGAGAATTTGAATCTTTAGCAAGGAATTGAGCTCAGCTAAGGGAAAACTGCAAACATGGGTGGTCAGTTGGTGCGACATGAGCCTGTAGCTCATGAGTTGTTATTGCAAAATCCGTAAATAGTCCACGCATTCAGCCTCTGTGGATGGCTAAATTATTTCTTGAGCTTAAATGATTTTGATGAGGAGGCTGCTGGAGAATTTTTGAGAACCCTTTCTAAAGGGGAAGCCACCATATGGGGTCTAACGGTTGTTGCAACTGAAGATAGAATTGCTGAAGTAACCGGGCTTCTGGCCGTTGGAGAAAACTTTTCTTCAGACGCTGCAGCTGCAAGGGCTAAGTTTTCAATTCCCACTGATGGACCTCTAGAAGTCTCCAAGCAGGGATGCAAGCACGTATCGTTGCCTCCTCCCTACTTAGAGTATGCTACTTACATAATCAGGTATTTGACCTGTGAAGGCTATTTTTCCTACCTGCATTCTCATCATTTTAAATTATTGAGCCATATGAGGCATGGGTTAGTTATAAATGTTCTGAATTTCTTGTTAAAATTTTTAGAACAAAGTGCCCACGGAACTCAACAGGGGAAAGATAATTCTGTCACTCATCATGGCCTTATTAAATTACTAATTGAGCACTCTTTGAGAGACGTCTCACCTCTCTCCTGGCAACAATTTGTTGCCCAAAAGAGTTTTCAAACTCCACAACCCCCTAGGGTAATTACCCCATGGCCTTAGAGAAAGAAGAAAGAAATTGCATGTACCAGTAGAATAGGGCAAGGGTCGTCTACTCCTGTAGCACTTGGTCTTGCAGCCGTCACACCTGAATCCTCTGCTAGGGTACAAAATAGGTCTACCACTAGGAGGGAGAAAGGAAAAATAAAGGCAGAAGGGTCCCTAGAATCTGACCCTCGTTCTCAGAAAAAGGCAATGCTCCTCTCCTGTAGCACCTTCCCCTATAGCAGTTTCTCCTACAGCAACAGCTGTTGATATTGCTAGTTCACCGTCATCCTCTGGTAGGGTAGAGCCCTCTGAACAAACAAGAAAGAGAAAAGCTACCGAAACACCTCCTGCAGCCGCATCAGTGCCAAGAAGGGTTTCCACAAGGAAATAATCTAAGACCTCCCCTGCTTCACTGCAACAAGAGGTGATTGTAATTTTAGAAGGGTCTATTGAGTCTGAATTTAATGTTTCTCAGAATATGTCCGAGAATGCTGCTCAAAGCTCGTTCGTTCCTGAAGAGGAACAAGTGGAGGAAAAAGAAGCAGGGCATAATGAGCAAGGGTTACCAAATATTGATGAATTGGATGCTGCTGCTATGCAATTTTTAGAGGAAGCATAAACTTCTCCACCGCAGCAACAAGAAGAATGTATCTTGCAGCAAGAGCAAGAGCTGACTGAACAATTGAATGTGCTTGGTGAAGTTGTATTTCACCCTACAATTTGTAAAGCCATTGTTGTGTATAAGAGGACGTTTTTAATTGAGTTTTTGGAATATGTTAAAGCTAATTGGGAGACAGTTACACTGCAAACTATGACTTTTCGACACATAGCCCAAACTGACATGCAACAAAGTCTATGGAAATTAGAAAAGAAGAAATTGAAAAAGAAAATTGAAAGTCAGAAGCAAGAAATTGCTGAGTTGAAAGCAAAAATGGACGAAATGTTAAAAGTAACTAGTCAAATTATGGAATGCAGACCGCCACCCAGAGTTTATGCTCTGTGCCTTAAAAAATAGTTTTTATGGTTTCAATTGATGAGAATTTCCAGAAACCAAGATCCTATAATTCATACTGCCAAAGAATTTTATGAAGTATATCAGGCAGCCCCTAACTAGTTAAGGAATTCTCTGTGTGAATTCTATTTGCATGGTTTTTTAATACCATTTGAAATAGAATGGAATCCTCTGCTATATATTGGTGATGTTCATTTGAGAGCATTTATGTCATGGGCTGCAAATGAGGCAAATTATGGCAGGCAGTGGGAAACATATGAGGAAGTTGAGAAAATAGAGCCTGTTCCATTACGCTCTCAAAGTTCAAACCCCTATGCAATGTTGAAAGATTGGTTTGCTCTAACATATGGTATTAATAATGTTTCAGCCAGAGAGAAAATATTTGATATCAGAAAACAAGTATATGATGAATTCCAGGCACAACAATATTCATTTTGGAGACTAGCATACACCAGAAGTGAGAAAAGATGGGAGAGATTAACTGTTGGGTTAAGAAAGTCAGAACCACATGGTCCCCTAAACTTCACAGCAGCACTCAAATGAACCAGCAAATATATTCAATTGGGACTTCAAACAAGATTTGAACTATGGCTGCCACTGGCATTCATACCCCCTGTGCTAATGTGGCCCCTCTATCCTCACCAGGCTACAAATCTTAACAATGAATTAGAAGACAGAAGGTATGAAAGGTGCCAGGATTTCAGAGGATTCTATTATAAATTTGGACATCCATTCCAGAGTCATGCAGCCACTACTGACTTCAGAGAAACCACCAGGAAAGTTAATGCTGGAGGACCAACATTGGGCCAAGTAGGGGGCAGTGATGAGCTTAAAATACACTCATAATTTGGATGTTATGATAAAATTTTAATGTCTTTACTTTTGTTATTTCATGGCTATTTAAACATTGTTGAAACCTTTTACGGGGATATTCTGTAGCATAATACTTTTATATTCCTGCAGCTCATTATGTTGACTTGATTGCATTTATCGCCCGTTGACTCTCGAAAATGATTGGTATATTGTATACAGTTTTTGAATGATGAAGTAGATTTAAAATGTGTGATTAATGAATAGATATCGTGTATGTGCCATATTCCCTTTTCTTTCGCCTGTTACCTTTTGTTTCGCAGGTTGTTGAAGAATGATCGAGTCAAGCGCAGCTGATCTCGACCTTGCAGCAAAGTCCATTTCCTGCACGACTTCGAGGGAGCTCTGGTGAAGACTCTTTGACCGAAACCATGGGAAAGATTTTTAATGACAAGTCAATCTGGAAAGAGTGGAGTACTAGATTCTCTCTGGATCGAGTTGAGCACATAAATTCATTTATGAAGTTTGTTCCTTGATTCTAGGATACATTTTACTTCCACATATTTCTTTGATAGAGTTAGTTAGTTAGTTGTTCTTCTGATTTAAAAATAAGATACTCCTCCTGCACGAGGGAGTAGAAGATATGGGTAGAGAGAGAGATAGATGATAGTTAGAGTAAGATAGAAACAGAGTAGCAGACATCATGTAAGAATCAATATGATAATGAAAGACATAATCTATTTGACCAAAGACAGAGTTTGTTGTTAGTCTCCATATCAACAAAACAATGTATATTATTCTATTTTCATGAATAAAGTTTAATGAAGTTCTGAGTTTAGTATCTACGTAATCAGTAGATGCTTGCTAAGGGGGCCCACTTAGTAAGTATCTGTAGCTAGTTAGTTAGTTATTCTTTCCTGTTGAGCTTCAGTTTACTTTCATCTTTGAAGTTTTTATACAAACTCAGCCTTATAGTGCTCCTGCAGCATAGAGAGTCCATCACTGTGACTGTTCCTGTAGCATAAGGCCAGTTCATAGTTTGTGTTTTAGTCATAGTTATTATGGTTTCTGCTTTAATCAAATCATAGTTGAGTTAAATAATTTTGCGTTACCTTCCTATAGCGTAGATATAATTTCTTTCCAGTATGTATTTCTACTAAGATTTGACTGAAACCAGTTCCTAGTGCATATATTTTGCTGCGCCATTTAAAGTATACGTCCCTTGGTTTGACAAATAAATGAACGTCCACAGAGAGATATTAGTCACCTGTTGGAATGTCCAATTCCCAGGAAAGGTTTTACTATGATTTTCATATCCTTTTGTGGGCGTGACCAATGCAATTATTTCTTTTAACAATTTTGATAAATTTTCCTTGCAAATATTAATGTTTTATTTTGATATTATTTTGGATAATATTTTTAATTGATAGTTGAGTTGATATTTTTAAATTAATATTATTGTGAATAGTATTTTTAACTTTGGGTGGAAATATGAAATTTGAAAAAAAAAATTATCAGCTTAGCCTATAACATAATATAATTAATTAGGGAGATAAAATTTTAAAAGTGATAAAAGAAACGGATATGTATCTCTTACTTAGCTGATAAAAAACTTTTACTCTATTTGTAAATTGATCTCACCAAAAAATAATTTAGAATTAAAACTCAGTGAGAAAAAATAACTATTGTCACATTCCAATAAATCTGTATTAGAAATTACAATTCACTTGCTTGAAACCTTATGCCGCAATTTAATTTGAAACATTATGCTACTAATTTTACTGTAGTATTGTTTTCTTGATTAATCTTTTGTGGCTGGAGGTGAACGCATTGTTTCTATTTTAACAAATTTCCACATCAGTGAAAGTAGCAATAAGATGCACAATATACACTCTTTTTTTGCTTTGAAAATCTCAACTGGAACTTTATATAGAAAAGAGATCATAACAAAACCAGTAACCAGTTCTTGAATTATTTAACTGTATAAGTGTACGGGATGGAAGAAATCAATTAGCACATTGCTAAAAAAAAAACATCTGAACTCATCATATAAGCAGTATAAGAATATCTTATTTTTTTAAGCATGCAGGGCATCAGTTCAGACACCCCCATCTCCTTTAACCACACTACATATATTGGTACCAGTGGTGTCTATGTTGATAGGCATCCAGTAGTGTCTATGTAGCAGAATGCTATAAATACAAGAAACAAAGATGTAATAAGGGTTGGTCATTCTACTATATTCTTGACTACGAGTGTCTTAGGTCATTCCAGGGTTTCAATGTTTGAAAGTCTAGTTTGCAAGTGATCTAACAGTTCGACCATTTGCAAAATCCCCAACCAGACTAACCTTTATATAAAATAGACGTCCAATTTCTCTTTGAATCCTATATACATCTAGAAATGGTTGTATCTCCCGAAGTATAAGTAGATAACAGTTAATAATAAATTTGAAAATCCATTGTCATTAATAATTTATGCAAAGCATGGGTATTTTAGAAGACATGGAAATTAGGTTCAGTAATTAATATTTTACTTATGAAGAATGATAAAAATCCTAGAAATGATCCTATCATCATAATTAAATCTCAAAATAGCCAAATTACATGACTCTTCTATCAACAACAAATTTCACCTATAAGGGCATTCTGAATTTTACGCTAACCTCAATAACTTAGTAAATCCTAGTGGCGCTTGTTAGAATATATCGGTGGCTCTAGATAGCAAGATGGTAACATCTCAATGAAACTTAGAAGTATTGTCCTATGCGTTGGATCCTCACCAAGTCCATCCCCTGCATTAACAATAGGAATATTGGCAGGGGTTGCAACTCACCTTGCAGCTCCACTCTCAAAGTAGTGGATAACCATAATGTTTTGAGTATCCATCCACAGTTCTTATTGGATCTTCAAAGTCTCTCCTTTTTGTAAAAGCAAAATGAGAAAATACAATTTAGCACCACAAACTTAGAGGTTCCTTGACAAAAAAAAGTATTGGTAATAAATTACAGTGCCTGCTACACGATGTTCATCCTTCTACTTTATTTTAACATCATACTTTTGATATTTAACAGATATAGTATTTACAAGTTATCTTGACAAGAAAATAGAGAAGATTTGATTGAAGATCCTAAAACATACATATATTTTTAAATATCATTTTAGAAATAACACAAGCTCTTGAAATTAGCTGTGGAAAATATTTCCTATTTAAGCTACCTACCTACAAAATAAGCTTCACTTCTCAGATTAATACCCAAAAATAATTCTAGCAAATGCATTTCAATAGATCTGAACCAGATTCATAAAAATCATAAGGAAGGCTAATCCAAAGCTAGAAACCACATCCCTGATAAAAATTTGATGATGTTGAATACAATATGAAGCCCAACGAGGATTTAACATCTCAGTAGATGTTACATATACAACCATAGTAAATCAATTCAAAATATTGTGCGGTGGGGGTGGCAATGAAAACACTTTTACAAAATTTCAAGTAAATGTTCTAATTGTATGCTACAAAATGGGAAGGTTTGATTTTTACATTGGGCTCTAAGTAGGTGCTTTGTCCACTATTTTTTTTAGGAGAGAATATTTTTGGAAATAGAAGGAAAAATTATTAATACATTTTAATATTACTAAAATTAAATTCCTTAAAATAAAGAGTTGTATATGAAAATGGGATTCACAGTTAAATCCAACCTAAGAAATATGTGTGTATTTATAATAATAAGACATTAAAACATGTATATGATCTCTAAGTGCATTAATTATAGGATGTTGTACTTAAAAAATCCTCTAAGTTGCAAGTTCACAATAACTTATAAGAAATAAATAAGGAACACTTGGTAACACATTTGGACAATTCTAATAGCCAAAGAACTAGTGCATAAATATTCTAAGAGGTTTGCATATGGAGTGGTGAATAGTTGAGTGTCACATGGGTCCAAGGTGGTATATTTGGGAGGTCAACATTATATGTGTTCTATAGGGCTCAATTGTATATCTAACCCAATTAAATCCAGTTCTTATTAACAAGTTATATGGTGTGTCAAAAATTATGTGAGATTCTTGATAAGATAATATGTATAGTATGTAATTAAAATCAACATATACCTTTACAATATGATCGATATGTGATCTTTCATGTAGCAATAAAATTAACATTGAGATTTGTGTAAACATAACTTTTATATTGGGCCCATAACCTATAGGTCCTTTCATTCACATCTTAAACTTGGAAAATTTAAAAATAAGTTTGTGAGAATAACATAATAAAAGAGGATCTTTAGGGGGGTCAAACATGAGGATATGTTTTTTTTTTTTTTTTACAAGGGGAGGAACCACCTCAGAAAAATAAAATAAAATTTAAATTTATACACATTTTCATAATGAAAAATAGTCATATATAGTTATACCATCTATGTGGGCTAGATTGATCAAATATATTTAAAACTTCAATTTGATGATGCAACAATATTAAAAGATGTAATGAAAACCTTAACAAGAAGTTAGAATTCATTTATAGAGATCTCAAGCCTAATCATATTTTGGTAGATAATAGTGTCCTAGTCATATTGACAAATATTGGATTACTTGCGAATAAAAAATAAGAAGTGTGACAAAAGGATATTGTATGATTTATTGGGATCACTAATGTAGAGCTTTCTTTTGATAAACCTCCTTACATGAAGGAAAACATAAAGAAAGAAATTATTGAATGAATTTTGTTGCTTTCTTGAAACAAAATTGCCTCTATTTCATTATTTGGAGGTCCCAATGGCCTTGTTGAGTCTCATATCATAGGACATGAGTCTATGCAAATCATCACTATTCTAGTCAAATTATCATTTTTAACCAATATTTTCTCGTGTTAATAGTGAAGAAAATATTAGACCTAACATTTTTCAGATTACCATGCTTTATTTTATTATACCTTGTTATTGGACTTGATCAACCCAATAACTTTGGGAATATATTGAAAGATATGAACTCTTTTTAGGGATACTTTTTACTTGTTTTCCATTCAATTATACTTGACATATAGGAAAAGAGGATACTCATGTAGTCCGGAATGCATGAATATCATCTTAGAATTTATATTTTAAGTATATAAATTATATAGTTCAAGAATGAGTGACTACATAGTATGGGATATTTATGTCATTTCAATAGATATATGTTATGTCAACACATGATTTAATAATTTTATAGATTTAATGTTGAAGTTACATATATAAGATTTAAAATATCTATATTAAAGAAAATTGGTAACATGAGAGAAAATTGATAAGGTTGAAATATATGTGAGTAAACACATAGACTAACATTAGTTTCTTTCATTGTAAATTCCTAATATGTGTGTATATATATAGCTCTTGTCATTGCAAAAAAATCTTTTTCTTGTAATACTTAAAATATAATTGAAAAAGGGATATATCTATGAACTAAGAGAAGAAAAGGATATAGATGAAGTAAATATATACAAATTATTATGAAGAATGGTTCTGCTCAATATCATTTTCTTCAATTATTGATTATGTGTTTTCTGAGTTGTGATGTAGATTTATCTCATGCTATTGAGGACATCAGCTAATTTATAGGGGGAGAATTGTTATGTGACTTTTTCCCCAAGAGAAAATAAATCTATTAAATAACCCTTTAGAATTAAAAAGGGGGAGAAAAATAAAGGATATTATAATCCTTTGGTAAAAAGAGAGATTAAAGAATATGCATAAACATTCTTTAAAAGGGGAAGCCTAATTATTTATTTAAATAATTGTTAAAAAGGAAACCTTTGTGAAAGGGTGTGATGATTTGGAAACCACCCCTTAAAAGATATATAAATCATTTGTGTGAAACTTGGAAAAGGATAGACATGAAAAAAAGAGGAAAATCAAGTGGAGCACATTGCAGGAATAGGGTTTCAGCTTAGCAGGCTATGAGTAGGACGAAGAAGGGGCACTCCTAGAGTGGGTGTCCAACCTGGGGTACAAGTGTGTGCACTCAGGACATTCCTGGCCAGGGCATGGTTTTGTGGCACGAGTGTTGAGCATTGTTCCAGTGGAACCAGCACTCGTGTAGAGCAGCAAAGTCTGCTTTCCTCCCAGACTACTCACAGACGGAAGAGGCTGAACCAAGGAACATTCTAGTAATAGTTGAGGGTTTCTTCTGCACATTTCAAAGATAAGTATTAATGTTGATAAATTATTTGAGCAATAAAAATTGTTTCAAATCTTTGAGTTTATTGAATTAATAATTTATTGCATTTAATTTCAAAGTCTTTACTCAAACTTTATATATTATATTAAATTTTGTGCATAAAAAGTTTTGGAATTAATCTATGGAAATCAATGCATTTTCAATTTGGGAATTAATCTCGTTTCACTTATGGTACTTATTGCAAACTATTCAACTTACTAGTTTTCTTCATTATTGGACCTCTCTTCCCAATGGTATCTACCCTACTTTGTCTATTTATCTATAGTATATAGCCATTTAATGCAATACAATAGAGCCCTCATAACAACCATCTTTTGGAAAACTAGTAAAAAAGATCCCATTAGTGCTTTCTTTTGGAAAATAAACTATTATATTTCAATTCATTTATGTTTAATTTGTTAGGATTGTCATCAACAGTTGTGTCATGCATTTCTTGCACTCTTGATGTGAAATCTTATGAAGAACAAATAAACCAAAAATACAAAATTTGATCACAAACAAATTGAACATACAGTGATATGATAAAAAATAAATCATCAAAAGATCAAATAGATAAATGAAAGATAAAAAATTAAAATCACATAGATCAAATAATAAAAAACAAAATCCAAGAGATTCGATTAAACACAAATACTAAAAGCAAAGAGATTTGATCAAACAAAAAATCAAAATCAAAGAGATTTGATTTAAAAACAAAAAAACAAAATCAAAGAGATTTGCTTAAATAAAAATGTCAAAATCAAAGACGTTTGAACTAACAAAAAAAAAACAAGGACATTTGATGAAAAAAATAAAAATCAAAGAGATAACTCTTGGCATATTTTATATATATTAATACTTAATATAGTATGCTAGTTTATCTACAACTAAAAGAGAATCATGTTTATTATTAGACTTTAGAAATTAAGAAATAAAATAATGGATAGTATTTTTTTCTAGTAGTTTTTTGGGGCTTCCTTAAGTCTATATACAAGAGACATGGGATAGAGAATGTATGGAAGGTGTTTTTAGGGTTATTCTAGTAGTCTTTTACTAGAGGAAGAGGATGCTAGTATCCATGCTAAGGAAAGAGATTGATATTGTATTGTGACTACTTGTTGAATAAATCAGTTGGGTTCTTTAGAAGATATTTTCTTCTTGAAAAGATTTTCCCAAGATACATATGTGTCATTTTACATTTCATGGTCATTTCTAGTCGATCTCTCTTATTATTATTATTATTTTATAATTTTTGTTTGCATGTTGGAATTCTATTAATTTTTATTTTTTTAAATATTATTATATTATTCTCCACAAAGGGTTAATGTGGAAATACTTGCATTCTTAAGAATTATGATCAATTTCTTTTAATTGCTAGGGGGTTTTTCAATAATTTTCCTAACATTTGGGATCAAAGAAAAGGTGTTAAGGTGCTAATGAATGTGCTTGCATGTGATTTACATTCACTTACATATTCTTGCATGTTGCTTGTTTGTGCTTGCACATTATGGATCCATAGTCATTTAGTTATGGGTATTCCTCCATTATTGATTTCTTAGATTATCAAGTTTGTGGGAATCTATTGGAAATGAGTTCTTTTCAATTCATCATTGTATGAGTGGGATATTGCAATCGATCTACTTTTCTTTTTCAATAAATATTATAGTAAAAAATATTGGAACGGTACAAAACTTCAATAGAACCTAGATATTGGGTTTTGGAAGCTAAAGGTAGTGGATCTTGGAGTTGATAATGTTTTTGCACATTACATGGTGGTGACTAAACTCTAGTATAGTGCTTATTTTCCTTCTTCTTATGTTCATGTGTAGTGGAAGAGTGATCGTGTTGGTTGCCTATTTTTCTAACATTTCTCTTTAGTTTTACTTTTATGTTTTCTTGCTACACATTGAAAAGGAGAAGATTGATAATTTTAATCAAGTTTATGTTGACTTTAATTATTTTTCCTTCATATTAGAGTTTATGCCAAATATATACAAAAGTGTAGAATAACTTCTGAAAGATTTATCCAAATATGGTGGAGAAGTGGATAGTGTTGATTATAATAATTTGGAAGATCTAGGAGATAAAATTACAAGCACAATGAACAATGTAAATATTGTATTTAGTCTACCCAAGTGATAATTATTATAATTCCTTGCATATATAAGGAAGCATAATGTATTTTATCTCATAGGTGGATTTAAAAGTACCCCATGAAATAGCACAAGAGAGTAGACAAGTTTCCTATAGGTTGAAACATTGAAAAAGTGCATAGGTTCACCAAAACATAGAAAAATGGGGGGTTTATTACCAATTTTCTATAAATAGAAAGGGGAAAAGTGGGGTTTGATAAACCTTCCTTCTTCTATTTCATTCACAAAATGAGATCCTCCAAGATAGAATTAACCTTTAGCCCTTAGGTGAGTCAATTCTATGGAAGATCTTGCAATTTATTTATGTATGTGGATGAGGGGTTAAGTTCAAACAACACTTTTGAGAGATGAAAATAAAATAGTAAATGACCTAAAATATGTAATCTAAGACCCGATTCATGTATATGAAGCATAGATCTAATAGAAACAATCAATTTTGTGCAAATTGGATGAGTGAAAGACACTTAGAACTTGCCTCATAAATTGGTTCCTAAGTGTCCAAAAATGGCAAAAGGGTCATGAGATAGCTCTTTTCCAATTGAATTTTTGGGAGCCTCTAAAGATAGATCTGAGATATAATTTCCTATTGGTTTCACTTGAAAATGACGAAAAATAAATTTGAGATCTAAGTTTTCATGATCTTGACAACTTTTCTTGTAACTTTGAGAACTTTTGCAACTTTTGAAAATTTTCAATTTAGAGATCTCCACTCTTCAATTTTATTTCTACCTAAGATTTGCAACACAAACACAAGAGGGAATTTTTATTTTTGGTGAATGGGGATTTGCCTTGGTCAAACCTGTTTGGGTAATTAAACGTTGAATTGAATTATTGAAATGTGAAAGGAATGATGAATGAAAAATGCAATGTTGCAACTCACCAAACCCTTGAATAAACCTTTAGAAGTATGCAATATTGATCTTGATCTTGCATGAAATGAATTAAGTGAATGGGGATCTTGATGCTTGAGATATGACTTGAATATCTTTGAAACCTACATTATAATGTTAGCTCCAAAAACATGCATGATTCTTAAGAATTTGACATGAAGCTTGAGATATTGAATATTGCAACAAGTGCTTGAGAAATAAACTCTTCAATTCTCTTGCCAATAATATTTTCTCATATGAAAGTTCACCTCTTGCTACTTGTTTTGAATTAATAAAATAACCTTGATTTTATAAATAATTGTCTAATTTCTTGAAAATTAAACATTACAATCCAAAATTTGAATATGAATTTGGGATCATGAAAATACCACCAAAAACATATTTAACTTTTTTTTTCAACTTAAAGGGAACCCATTCACCCATGGGTGAATAAGTCTTGACCTAAGTTATCAAGATTTTTAAATTTCAGGGTATTAATAATGATAAATGCATTAATGAAATAACACTTCCCTATTCAGAAATTGCAATTAATTAGGATTTTAAATGTAAAATTTAGTTAATTAGAGGTTTAATTAATTCCATTTAAAATAGGGGACCCAAACATAGTGTGAAATGCAAAGGAGTAAATTTTACTACACTACATTTACCCCCCACTTTAGTGAGAGGATGACCTTGCGTCAAACTCACACTAAAGTAGACAAATATGTGTCAAGAGGGGTCCAAGTGCATGAATTTTTATGGGATAGGATGACAAGGATCAAGGAGGTTGCATAAGCCCCTAGGATCTAAGATCCCATGGAAAACCAATACAAGTACAAAGGGACACACACAAAAAGTATGGTATGAAGCAACAAGACAAGATACATAAACATACAATGTCAAAGAATTAAAAGAAAGAAAAATAAAAATAGAAAGGAGTGGATCAAGCCTAAACAAGCCTTAGATTTTTTTCCAAAAAAAATTACAAGTGGAAACCCATTGTCCACTATGCAAACAACATGCGCTCACACGGGCTAGTGAAATCCATTGTCCACTAGGTGAGCCCCCAGAAAGGCGATTTATTGGAAATTCATGCCAAGTCTACAAGCTCCCATACATCAACCATAAACAAATTATACCTGTTGATAACTTTGATAAGAGTCCACATAAACAGTCACAAGGCTAGCAAGATGCATTATGTTAGGCACTCATTGAAAAGGGTCTACCAGAAAACAAGTTGTGTTATGCTTGGTGGCCTTGACAAAGTTTATACATGAAATGAGATAGGATATTCAAAGGGGTTTTGCTTAGTTCATGAAATGTATCACTTTAGGGAACATCTTGCTTAGTGTCTCCAAGAGAGTACTAGTCAAGGATAAAAGATTCACAACTTAGGGAATGCAATTTGTAGAATTACAACTAAGAGGAATGTCATATGCCAAGAAATCTCACAATATTGAAGGATATCAAACTCAATGATACCAACAATAAGACTCATCATGTGAAGTAAGAAGATCACACTTTGAATAAATTTTTTACATCTTCTAAGATATGTATAATGTCATCACTAAAAAGAGAACATGCAAACAATGAATGGGGGGCAATATTCCTCCCACTTAAAATATCAACATACTTGCTATGTTTATATTTTAAGTACAAAGAGAGGAAGTGGTGATCCTTGAAAAGAATGCACACCTAAAAAAACTAGTTATCCTTTCCCCCCATTCATAGAGACAAATACAACCACTAAGAACTATCATGTTGCTGCCTAGAGAGATATGGTTGCACCTAATATTGTACCACCATGAATGGCAATGAGCAAGACACATAAATCTACTAATGACAAATAGTGATGAGAAATGTGATAGGATGAAAATCTTGATATCAATTAGAGGAAATAGGTGCATCACCACAAGGAAGAGCACCACAATCCTTAATATGTTGAATTTTGTCACTCAAAGCCTTACATTCATTAACTAGTAGAATGATCAATCACTCAATGTTATGGACAAAATAGATTTTTTTAAAAAAATTATTTCATATTCTTGGAGGAAGAGATATAAAGCAAGCTTGGAGAAGCCTCAAAAAGGTAATCTCTTGATCAATAATAGAATATGTTCCTTTAGTTTGTGACAAAGATATCTCTTGCCTCGTACAAGGTGTCTTACATACACAAGAATATTTAGAATATGATATTTTGTACTCTCCCTTAAAGGAGGGTGTAAAATCTAATGAACCCCAATCATTACTAATATATGTGTTATCAGATTTCCTAGGAGTGTCTTGCATGATGACATTGATATTAAGAAAATATTTCTTTGGTTCTTTCATTTATTTTGAAGGACAATAGCCAATACCACTAGTTGTTTCTATTAGTTTAGGATGAAACGAGGTGAAAGTTGTCTTAAAATAATATTTTGTAATAGTGTTGGTATTGAGTGAAGGATTTTTTTATTCTTTATTCTTTATTCTTTCTGAGGGACAATAACCAAGACTACTAGCAGTTTCTTGTGTGTTACAATCTATAGGGACATAGATACCTTGTTCTCTAGTACATCATTTTCCACTATAACCAAGTTGTTCAAAAGTTTGTAACTTCTTCCATAAATATTTTCTATTTATTTTGGATTTGGCAGTTGCTCATGATCAACTTCATCAAAGTTTGTTGTGTAATTTATTTCTTCTTCTAGAGTGGTTGAAGTGGATGCTTTCAAAGGTTCTTTCTAAATTTTGTGTTGACATTACCATTGGTTCTTTTCCCTTTTCAGACTCTTTGTTATGATTTTGTATTATTGGGATGAATGTAGGTGTAAAATCTAAGGAACCCCAATCATCATCCAAATATTTTTGACTCTTTCAATATTGGTTTATTTTTATTCCTCTTGCACTTGAGCTCTACTTTTGAATTTGGTATCAATGTTTTCAAAGGACTTTCCTTGTATTTATCAATGTGAAAAATTTCTAGTTGGGGTTCAACTTTGATTGTATAAACCTTTTTGTTATAGACATACTTCATTATATGATTAAGTGTTAAAGGTACCACATTCATTCCATGAATCTATGGGCTACCCAAAAGAAGATTGTATGAAAGATCATGAGGCATAACATGGATAGGAGTTTGCAATGTAGCCTTTCCAACTGTAATAGGTAATGTGATCACACCAAGTGGTTGTTTTCCTACATTATCAAACCCATGTATAGATAAAGAGTTTCATTGTACTTGGATTTTGTCTACTCAAAGCTTATCCAAAAGGTTTATGCTACACACATTAAGGGTTGAGCCATTGTCAAGAAGGGTTCACTTTATCCCACAACTATTAATGATAGCCACTATCATGAAAGATTCATGTTGTTTTTGTACTTTCAAAGGAGATAGCTCACTTTGGTGAAAAAGAATGTCTATATTAACTGAATTCATTCCTTGAATCAAGGTTGCTACATCATTTGATTGCACACTAGGAGGTATAAAAACTTGTTGTAAGGAATTTTGAAGCATGTTGTGGTAACTAAGTGAAGCTTGAATAAGATCCTCTAAGGATATCTTAGCATGAGTATTTTTAAGTTGTTCCACAAGATCATACTCTTTTCCAATACAATGTAAAAATATTAGGTGCAAGTGAGAGATATGGTTGAGGTAATGGAAGGGATGTTGGAGTTTATCTTTGTTGTTGATTGTTTCTAGTGTTATATGTATGAGCAACAATATTGTAACTCGATTGTTGAAAAGCATTGTTACTATCAAGTTTCCGTGTAAAATTCAAGATATATCCTAGGGACAATGGTTTCTTTTAAGGTGGTCCTATGATAAGAACATGTTTTTTTTTAGCGTGAGGTTGATATGAGGGTGGGTAGATGATAATATAGGTGGCTCAAGAGATGACTTAGGAGGTCTAATAATTAGGGTACTTGTAGGAGGACTCAAGGGATATCTAATGATCACAACCTCAAAAGACTTTTCCTTGTTTTTATGATCTTTTAGTGAAGGATATTATAATTTGTTACCTCATCATCCTCATTTAATAAAGCCACATTAATATTGTTTGAAAGACATGTGTCAATGTTGTCATTTTCTTGCACCATGATATCTTCCCTAGTAGGAGAGTTTTTAGGAGAGGAACAAACAAGATTTTTTATGAGATTCAATGGTTGTATCTTCTAAAATAACTTCATCACAAGTAGGAGAGCTATCACTGATTGAATCCTATTGTTCAATAATTTTCCCAAGTAGGAGAAGATAAAGAAATAGGATTTTCATGACTCTCAATGATGGGTTCTTCTAACACAAAAATATCTTATTCACAAACATAAGAGATATTAGGAGAAGAAAAAACTTGATTTTAATGATTTTCCATGGTTTTCCTCTCTTTCACTAAGTTAGTTTCACACATAGGGGGAGAGGGATCAATGAAAAACAAGAAAAGAGGGGAGAGGACTTAATATTCATATGCTGGTAACAACAACTTAGTGTATTCAACAAGATCTAAAAATAGAAGATGAAGAACGATAAAAAGATGAATTTTGTAATGAAAATATGATGTAATAATTGTTCTATAGATCCAAAATGAAACATTCTTTTCAAATTTGCAATGCCTAAACTAAATGGATGATTAGACCTAATGCATAAAATGGAAATTCTTGAAAATTGATAAACTGAAGTAGTGGTTTACCAATGGATTTTGGGAAGTGAAAAAGACCAAAAAATTACTTAGAAAAAATGGATTTGATAGGCCCTAAAAGACTCATTCTCCCATGGGTGAATGGGTCTCTATGAAAGGTTTGAAAAAATAAAAAATCCAATTTCTAAGTTGTTGTATATGTTCTTTGTTCTAGGTCTAAACTATAATTTTTGTGACAAAATTTTCTAGAATTTGATGTCTAAATGCAAGTGAAATGAAGGAAAAATGATGAACAATATGACACTTTTTAAAATGAAATTTTGACTCAATTTTTGAATGTGAATGATGAAAAGTACACTAATATGCAATTTTTTTGGATCCTTTATATATTAAATAATGAAAAATAAAAATTTAAAACCCTATATGCAATGCAAACTAATGCAATTTTGACAACCCTAAATGAGATGCAAAGTAATACAATACAATGAAAACTTATGCAAATCCTAGATCTAGGGTTTGAATGATCTCCAAATTTAAAATTAATATGTTTAAAATTTCAGGTTCACCATGTAATGAAACATAGCGAAAGAGCGTAGGTTCACCAAAACATAGAGAAATTTGGGGTTTGTTACCAATTTTATATAAATAGAAAGGGGAAAAGTGGGGCATGATGAACCTACCTTATTAGAATATTTCATTCAGGAAATGAGATCCTCTAAGATAAAATTAAATTTCAACCCTTAGGTGAGTCAATTCTTTGGAAGATCTAGAAATTTCCTTTATGTGTGTGTGTGGATGCGAGGTAAAGTTCAAACAACACTTTTGAGAGATGAAAATAAAATAGTAAATGACCAAAAAATAGGTAACCTAAAAGTTGATTCATGTAGATGAAGCATATCTCTAATAGAAATAGTCAATTTTGTACAAATTGGATGAGTGTAAGACACTTAAAACTTGCCTCAAAAATTGGCTGCTAAGTGTCTAGAAATGGAAAATGGGTCATGAGACAAATTTTTGAACTAAATTTTTGGGAGCCTCTGAAGATAGATTAGAGATAAATTTTCCAATTGGTTTCACTTGAAAATAATGGAAAATAAATTTGAGATTTGGGTTTCTGTGATCTTGACAACTTTTCTTGCAACTTTTACAATTTTTCAATTTAGAGATCTCCACTCTTCAATTTTTCTTCAACCTAAGATTTGCAACACAAACACAAGAGGAAAAAATTATTTTATTTTGGTGAATGGGAGTTTTCCTTGGCCAAACCCCGTTTGGTTAATTAAACCTTGAATTGAAATAATGAAATGTGAAAGGAATGATGAATGAACAATGCAATGTTGCAACTCACCAAACCTTTGAATAAACCTTTGGAATTCTACATTATTGATCTTGATATTGCATGAAATGGCTTAAATTGATGTGGATCTTGATGAGCTTGAGATATGACTTGAATGGTTTGAATTGATCTTTGAAACCTACATCACAATGTTAGCTCTAAAAACATGCATGATGCTTAAGACTTTGACACAATGCTTGAGATCTTAAATGCTGCAAAAACTGCTTGAGAAATATTCTCTTCAATTCTCTTGACAACAATATTTGTTCATATGAAATTTCACCTCTTGCTAGATGTTTTGAATTGATAAAATAACCTTGCTTTGATAGATGATTTTCTTATTTACCAAAAATCAAACATCAAAAGCCGACATTTGAATATGAATTTCAGATCATTAAAATAGTACCAAAATCATATTTAAAATTTAAATTTACAACTTAAAGGGAACCCATTTTCCCATGGGTGAATGGGTCCTAACCTAAGTTATCAAGAATTTTGAATTTCTGTGTGTTAATAATGATAAATGCATTAATAAAATCACACTATCCCCTTCAAAAATTGTAATTAATTAGGCTTGTAAATACAAAATTTAGGCAATTAGAGGCTTAACTAAGTCCATTTAAACTAGGGGACACAAACATAGTGAAATGAAAAGAAGTATATTTTTCTACACTACATAGGTGACTGAACGATAGATTTTTGGCACCACAAGACTCTCTAACTCTTCTAGGGTTTTTCACATAGAAGGAGAGAGGTAGGCCAAAAATGCTAACTTGGTTCACTCAAAATATGCAATGCAGGATGTTATTATGCCTTAACGAAATGATCTAAATGAAATTAAGTGATTTAAATGACTGATTTTGTATACCAAACTTAAGATTTATGCTATGTTTGAAAACACAGTGTTGTTTACAAAAAGCTAAAAAATAATGAACAAGAGTACAAATTAAACCAAATAGAAGACTATTTTTTAGAATGTATGCACCTGGGAAACTAAAGAAGACTGGAGAAAATTTTGGAAAACTGATTTTGAGTTGATTGGGACTCATTCATCACCTTGGGTGAATCAGTCCCAATTCTGGGTTTTTCTGCACAGAAGTTGTTCTCTCTCAATCAGGAACTAGGATCTGCATCTGATGCAAAACTATATCTCAAGAGGGACTCACTCACCATGCATGGAAAATTATTCCACTTTCAAATTTCTACAACTTCAAATCTCTGTTATGCACCTTGACACCTGCATAATAATTTCTAATGGAAACTCGACTCAACATCTTGGAAAATTCCTACAAAACAACTTAAAATTGTTTTTCTAATGGGGGGTTTGCCTTGGTAAAATCCCTAGTTAGGTAATTAAACCTTGGATAGAGAAATTTTTTCATAAAAACCCTAGCCTTAGATGTTTTAAAGACTAGGAAAGTTTGAAGTATGACAAAAGCCATATTCTATTGTGCTTGAATAAGAAATGCAAATATGATTTGTGTGATACAATATTTCAACCCTAGAAACCTTACAACACATCAAAACTAGAAATAAAATGAAATGCAAATGAAAAGTAAATAAAATGCAAACCTTAATATGAAGATAGAGTGAAAATGGAAGATGGAATCACATTAAAATGAAGTCTTTAGGTGTGATTTGATTGATAGTTGCATCTCCTCAACCTAGATTTCTTCATTTTTCACCATAGGCATCCATCATCAAGTCTTTTCAATGTTGAATCTTGACCTAAAGAGTGAGCTTCGAGACCTACAAACACCCTATTTTGCTATCTTAAAACTTCAACTTTTACTTAATGAAACTTGTTGTAGAAGACTTGTCTTTAGAAATTGCTTTTGTGAGATGACTAAAAGATGTGTAAAATGACTTAGAATGAGTATTTATAAGCAACACCACCTTATTTTCCCATTATTTAGACCTAAGAGGCTGACATTCACTAGAAATTTAAGTTAAATTAATCAAATTCCCACTCAAGATTGAATTTTTCCTCAAAAGGGACTCATTCGCCACCCTTGGAAATGGGTTTCACTAGAGTGGACTCATTCACCCAAGGTGGTGAATGGGTCCCACTACTGACTTTTGAAGGTGATTTTTTAGGATATGAAAGAATTAAGTGTTGTGTGTTGGGTTTTAAGTGATTTATTAGGTAAAACAAGCCTCTAGATAAAAAATAATGGGTCTTAGGGGTCTATAAATGCTATTTTGAAGGATAAATGATGCAGAGGGACTCAAAAGTGGGTCAAATTACACATGAAATTGTCTCTTTTCTCAAAAGGGTCTAATTTTCTATGGTGCAGTGACAACCTTAGGAAAACTTGGTGTGTGCAAATCAACAACCTCTATGGCCAAGTCATAAGCCTTGTGTGCCAAGTTTTGAGTGATATTTGAGGTGAGATAAAAAGTCTTCCAACCTCAAAAGGTGTGTGTATGAGCTTTACCAAATAAGTTGCTGAAATGTAGCAAATTGGTGCTCTATATTTGGGTAGATAGAACTAAAGAGGGATTAGGGTTCCTCCAATTTCCTTCAAGTTTCATTCAAGAAAACCCTAGAGATCTCAATCTAAGGATGGAAAATTAGGAAAAGAGATCTGCAATAGGCTATCTTGGGGGCTTGATTAAAGATTAAAAGGGGGTTCACCACCAAGAAAAGGCTTGGAAAGAAAGAAATGCAATGATATGTAAATGTAACTATGTAACTCAAGATAACTAACTAGAAATTAGAAGAATGAACTGAGAAAGGACATAGGGAACTTGGAAAACATAAGAAGCTTGAAACAAGGAAAATAGTCTTGAAAGTATAACTTTTAATGCACACTAGGAATCATACACCAATGGGGGTGATTTATTCCCAGTTTAGGGTTTGGGACTTGAACCAAAATTTGGAACTGCTAAACCAAGATCTACAAAGAAATGCTTGAAATCTAGTATACTGGGACTCATACACCACAAGTGGCAATTTAGTCCCAGTATCAGGGTTGATCTGAAACTTTGATATCCTCTACTAATATTTTGTAGCTTCTATCCTTCTCGATCTTCAAGTCTAAAACACTGAATTCTAATCTATAGGTGACTTTTCGTGATCTTGCAATGTAGATGACAACTTTGACAACTTTGCAACTTTGGAAACTTTCTCTAATCTTTCTCTTCAATTGATCTTCAACCTGGATCTAAAAATCACATATCAAAGAGAGGGAAAAATGTTGTTTTGTTAGTGCATAGGGGTTTTCCTTGGTCAAACCCCATCTTGGTAATCAAACCTTGAAATGAATAGAAATAAAATGAAGGAATGATGAATAAACAAATATGCTATGTTGTAACTCACCAAACCCTTGGAATAAAGGTTGCAATCTTGTAAGTAATGGTAGAGAATTAATTTAGATCTTGACTCTTGATTGAATGCTATGGATCTTGACTTGAATGCTTGCTTGAATCATGAGAAACTACATCACAAATGCCAGCTTAAAAACAAACATGATGCATGATGACTTTGACATGATGCTTAATTTTTGAATAATAATCCAAAATGCTTGATAATCACACTTCAAATTCTCTTGATTGCTCTTGAATACTCTTGTAATCACAAAATTGCTATAATGCTTGATCATGAAAGTTGCTAGGAGAAAATATGTGAAATAGCCTTGTATTTGTACTTTTTTATGCCAAATTTCTCAAAATTACAACACTATAAGCTAACATCAGATCTAGGATAATAAAATACCATCAAGGATTTTAATTTAAAATAGGTCCAAGCTAAGTGGGACTCATACACCAATTGGGGCATATGAGTGCTAGTAGGCTAATCTTGGGACACAAATTTCTATAAGGAAGCTAAGGTAGCGAAACAACTTCCTACACTAACCAAGTGAGAGTAGAATAATGCAAACTTTTATAGATCTTTAATAGTTACAAAATCCTAAAGAGAAATAAACAAAAATATCATGCATACCACAACACAATGATTTATGTGGGGAAAACCCTTTTGGGAGAAAATCCCCACGCTTGAAAAGCTGCCTAATATATTATTTAGAAATGAAAATATTACAATATACTTGTAGAGCAAGCTTCTCATAGGAGTATCACTACCAAAGATCAAGAGACACTACGACCGCTATCAGATGCTCAAAATACACTTCCATCTACATACATCCCACTCACTTATAACAAGCTTTTTGGAACCTTCTAGAATTAGGATTTCACAAGGTCATTTTTCATTTGATGTGTTAATAGGAAAACCTTGACGTATTAGTGGGAAAAAACCTTGATATGTCAACAGGAAAAACCATTGAGGTGTCAGCAGGAAAAATCCTTGACGTGTCAGCAGGAAAAAACCTTGACGTGTCAGTGAATTGTTTATAGGGTGTTGCCTCGAACCTCATGTCTTGTTACGAGTGTACAATATTTGCATGATTAGTCATCACATACCAATATACATCCTATCAATAAATTGTATATAATTGCAAGGTCGAGACACATTTTCCCAACAATTTCAAGAATTGTTAAGTTCTATGCCAAATTCAAGACCAGGCCCTAAAACTTAAGTGGGACTCATACACCCAAAATGGCGTATGAGCATGAGTCCCAGATCACTAAATCTGGGCCATAAAATCCAAAATCATTAAACTATGATTGGTCATTAGGTATGTGTTGGAATTATCTCAGAAAGATGCATTAAATAAGGCTTGTGGATACAAAATAGGACCAAATAAGGCATAAAGAAGCCCAATTTTAGGAGGGAGGGCCCAAACAAGTGTGAAAATGTAGAGGGATAGATTTTTCAACACTATAGTTGTTAACCTCTAGAGGTCTAAAAGGTTGCACATTCAGTTAGACAAAATGTTGTCTAACCTCATCAACTTAAGCACACTTAAGTATAGCGAATAGATTAATTATTCATACTAACACCCCCAATGCGAAACTTGGGGAGATAAAAAAAAGTGCAATTAGATAGAAATGGGTCTCAGATAAAGGCCATGTTAGGTACCCATGTACAATGCATTCTCTCACAAAGTGGAGTAAAGGAGAAAACTGAGTGGGAACAAAAATGCTCTAAAAATAGAGAATTAGAAGGATTTAAGACCTAAAAATATGTCCCTTGATGATAGGAACATGATGATGAAGAACTCTTGAAGCATGTAGAAGTTGTAAATTTTGTCAATGATGAACTAGTGTCTACTGGAATCAATAAATATCCAAGTAATGTAGATTAAGATGTGAGATACAAAACACTCCTTGAGTGAACTCGTGAACGCTAGTCAACCAATGTACACAAATTTTATCAAACAATGTGAAGTCAATAGTACATGTAGTACTGTGATAAGGAGTACTAGAATCTTAAAATGTGATCCACTAAATTAATCCCCCATATGAGAGATAAAGATAGAAGGTTAATGAGGTCTCCCAAAAAGAAGATTTTTCTTCATTGAAAGAAGCATTAGCATAACACATCATAGTTACCCCTTAATGCTAAGAGAAATTAGTAGAAAAATTGAAATTGAGAGTGTGTAAGGAATGTAGAGATGTACAAGGTGTGCTCCAAGACACATTTGTAGGAGGTGAGAATCATAAGAAGCCATGTTGTGATGTCATAGCCCTCCATTACACTTTATAATTCAAGGTATGTATAATAACTTCCTGAATTCCTTCCTAAGGAACACACATTTAATTTTGCGGCACTTTATATGAGTATGTTTACAATCATTTTTGTTGTTACAAGTTCTTCAAAGTTTGTTGTCATGAGATGGATTAAGAAGACATAAATTAATTTAAGTCTTACAAACCAAAACAAAAAACAAAAAAATAAATAAATTAAAACCCCATTATGATGATCCCACCTATTTTCCAAATTCATTGCAGAAGAGAAAAGTGACTCATCTTTTACAAATTTTTAACTAGGGCAAAAAATTGGCACCTCTCCCTTAACACTTTTTCCTTTGCCACATTCATTGAGAAAAGAAAAAATTAACTATTTTTTTACAAATTTTTAGCTATAGTAAAAGGAAAATAACCCCCTTTACAAATTGCGATGGTTAATGAAGCTACCTTCTAATGATAGTAGATAAAAATAAAACAATAATGGTTTACTTTAAACGAGAACCACTAATTTATTGAGTCAACAGACATTTACAAGGATTTATTGCATAGAGGCTAAGTGGTGGGAGGAATGAATTGCAATAAAGGTAGATGCAACAACCAAGTCTTAGGAGAGCGAGGCGTGTGAAATGCATAGGCGTTGACTGGGTAATTCTTGCGCATTTTACTTTGAAAAAAAAGGTCTATTAACACTATTTTAGCACCTTCCTTATATGGAACTGTGTGGCTTTGAATAATGGATTTGACAGCCTGTAATAATCGGCCTCTGCTGACCTTGATTAGGTTATTCAACTCAAATGTCACAGTGAATAACAAGGAAACAAAATGCAGAGAAAGAACCCACATAAAACTCTCATGCATCTCCTTCTCCACCAGTACTTCCACGTCACCCTTCCTCATGCCAGGGAGGTCGGACACTACGTGGGCTGACTCCAAATGAACCCTACCAATGAGTGGCCGTGGGCAAGGATAGTGTGGTAGGGTTGAGGATGGCGCAGTAAATTATCCTCCGCTGCGATGAGATGAGGGCTGTATGTATTTCGCATGGCACTGTAAGCATCCTGCATGGATGCTAAATTGCACTCAATGGCTAGGCACAACCTACCAAACACAGGAAATTCTACGCTAAAATTCACCAAGCTCCATGCCTAGAGATCATCCACGCGCAGCAAGGAGAATGCGTAGGTTCCAAGGAAAAAATTCAACTCCAAGACAAGTGAGGCACCACCTGCATAGCCATGATGCGGCCTCTTTATGCACTTATCGGACTTCGTCTTTATGCATTTTTCCAAAGTTCATAGACATACCCAAAATTGGAAGCAAAAATCGGCCTCTTTGTGAACAGAGATTAATGTCATGTCAAGATTAGTGACTAACACAAAATAGTAGATCATGGATGACTGGAGGTTTATAGCAGCTCCAACCACGATGGGCAGCCTGCAAATGCAAGTCGTGAGCCTCAGAATAGGGCATAGCAAAGCACCAAAGTCTGTAGACTAGAAAATCACCACTTCAAGAAATTACAGGTCAAACTGCGTCCAACCTGCAAATCACACCTCTTTTTGGTGGTGAAACTAAAAAAAGAATGAAGCCCCAAATCACCCAAATTGCCTAACCTGAAGATCTGCATCCAAATTGAGAGGCTGCTCATTCTAAAAAAAAGCACACCCTCTTTGACCAGTGATACAAGGGCTATGAAGGCCGCTTATGTTGCCTAGCCTGTGAAGGGCTCTGAATAGAGATGAAATGCCAATCTTCACACCTAGAGATGACGCCAAAATTTGCCCTTAATTCATCAACTAAAGGTTGTGTGACGTCTCTAGAAGGAAAACTTACCAACACGCAGAATCTGTTCAGCTTGGGGTGGGATCGATTCACTAAATAGAACAAATTGGTTCAACTAAGGCTTGCAAATATCTCCACGTAAAGCTGTAATGCCATATAATAATTAGGAAAATCTAGGAGATAAAATGACAAGTACAATGAACAATGTAAATATTGTGTTTAGTTGACCCAAGTGATAATGAGTATAATGTCTTGCATATATAAGAAAGAATGATGCAATCCACCTCATAGATGGATTGACAAGTGCCCCATGAAGTGGCACAAGAGGGTATACAAGTTTTCTATAGGTGTCAATCTTAGGAACACTTGGAGTGTGCAAATCAACAACCTCTATGACCAAGTCATCAACCTTGTGTGCCAAGTGTTGAGTGACATTTGAGGTGATATGGAAAGTCTTTCAACCTCAAAAGGTGTGTGCATGAGGTTTACCAAATAAGTTGGTAACCTCTAGATGTCTAAAAGGTTGCAAATTTAGGTAGACAAGATGTTGTCTAACCTCATGAACTTAAGTACACTTGAGTATAGTGAGTAGATTAATTATTCACACTAGTATTGATGAAGGCATATCTTTATTTTTATGTGTTAGTTATTTTCAAAATATTATGTATGTTAGTAAGTTATAATATTTTTAAGTGTAAATTGTTGTCAAATTTAAGGTAGAAGGTAAATTTTTTGTTCACTCACACCATTACACTCTACGCCTTGTTGCCAATGTATAATAACTCTTAATATTAATTAAGATTTATGATTATAATATTAAAAAATTTAAAAAAAATTATATTACTAATTGAATTTGAAACTAAAATTCAAAAAATAAAATTCAAAATATTACTACACCAATATCACAGTTAAATAATTAGGTTGTGCCCTTATGGAGGTGGGACTTCTTAAAGCATCTTAGCAACTATTTCTAAGAATTTTTAGGAACTTTTATAAGAATGAGGTCTTATGGATTTTTAATAATGAGCAAGTTTAAAATTTTAAGCTTTGATTTCTCAAGAAGGTAGTGATTTCATGATTATTTTTTAGCAACAAGGAATGCTAAATTTATAGTTATATGGTCAAATATAAAAATTAATTTGAATGAATTTTAAAAATATAGATGAATGACATGTGGAAATAAAAATATAGGAAGCATAAGAGGCAAACCTTTAACCCTACCCCAAAGAGACATTCTTAAATATATCGAATATAAAATGTATGGGCTCCTATTTATTACATAAGATTTTATTTTATCCTATAGCATAATATTTTTCTTCTCACAAGACTCCCTATTCCAGAAAAATAGTTTAGTTCTTGTAGCAACTCCATGGGACCCCTTAATGAGTTTGGAAAATGTAGTATTATTAATACGAAAATAATTTTCATATACAAATTATATATGTCTTTTCTTAATTTGATACACATTATTAGATGGAATAAAATTGAATAAAGTGTTTTAGATCACATCTATATTCTGATGATGCATCACCTAGGATGACATAAAATTTCAACTAAAAATTTGTTACATAAATTATTCCAAATACCTTGTTCTCCTACCATAAAATGTTGAATCTAAAGATATCTAATAAGAAAGGTAGACAATAATTTTAGGATTGGAAACATGTATGTAAGAAAAAAACATAATTTTTTCAACTTGATCAATTTTCTCACACTTAAATAGAAATTTAAAATACACACAAAACCAACATCCATACACAACCAAAATTACAATAATACAAATAAAAAACAATGAAGCTCTAAAATATACAATTAGATGACAATGGTTCAATTTTACTCACCCTAGTTTACAATTCTAAATATTTGTGTAAAGGAAAATTAATAGAAGTGTATTAAAAATATTCTTAGCTTATAGAAGAATCCTACCAAATGACAAAGTTGTGACAAACAAACATCTTGATAGACCTAGAAAGAAAGGGGGACATGATCTTTATAGTGTAGGTAAAGATATTTATTATTATTATTATTTTTAATGTCATATTGTTCCATATACCTAACTTTATGAAATATCAAGTAGAAATCATTATAAGACTTCATTATCCCTACTTACTTGAGATAATTAGTTGTTGCATGGATCTAGAAAAACATTTCATAATGTGTGCACCCATGCCCAATGGCATTTTGCAATACCATATTTATTTAGATGGTGAGATACATTTTGTTGAACTTATATATTTATTTTTCTTAGAAATTCATCTTATAACACTTCCAAAAGAAAACATAGTTATTTTGCAATAAGTTTACATGGAATTTATTTTCTTAAAAAAACCCTAGCATGACCAACATATGTTTCTCTACTCACGTTGATTAATCATCAATATACCAATCCTAGGAGATTTCAATTAAATTTGAATATGTTAAACTCTCTTGGCTATAAAAGGAGGAATATTCTTCTCTATTTATAATCCAAAGTTGCTATAATAAATGTCAATAAAATCTAATCGGTGAGATTCTTAACATTAGATTCCTTGACAACGGGTTGTATGAAAGAGTCGAATATAAGTTGTGTAATTCATTTTTTTTATGCAATATAATTGTAGTAGGAGCTAAAGAAATATGATATGTGACTGAATAATTTAGTAATGGTCTTCCATACTTAAATAAACAAAGTGTAGTGAAAATTTGTTATATTGTAATTTCAAAGTTCATAATATTAAATTAAATGCAATGTTTTTTAATAACTTATATTGAATGTAAAATGATAAGAAATTTTAACAAGAAATTATTCTATTTTAATGCGAGGAAGAAAAATAAGAATACTCTAAAAAAAAATGATCCATACAAAATAAGAAAGCAATAATAGAAAGTACCAGAAATATGAAAAAATGTCATATTGAAAGCTAAAAGGAAACACTAATAAATCACTTCAAAATATAGATGAAGATGACAAATATTTTTAAAATGGATGGTTCAACAAGAAAATAAATCATGATCTTCTATTGCTTTTATAGATAAGAATTACTAGGTTGATAAACAATGAGAGTAATTAAACATCAAATTATGAGTCAATACAAAGCAATTGCAATTTTTTTTTAAGTTATTAAAATCCATTTCAAACTTTAAATTATTGGAATGTCAAGAGCCATAAATATTGAAAATGGAACCAACAAAGTTGACAAGAATTAGAACTCTCAAGAGTCCTTTTAAGGTCATAAATTATAGTTAATGTTAGTAAGATCACTTGAACTTCTAGTTAAAGAATTATCAAAATATATAAATATAAAAATTTGATGAATGTATATTAAGTATATTTTAAAATATGGGGTGTATAATTTTTAAATTATGAAAAATGTGAACAAATCTAATTTGAATTTCATTTAATTACATTTGCTTTTTCAAATAACATATATATTTGATTACATTATATATTTCATGGGATATGAGTGTTATTTTACATGTGCATTTAAAATAAATGATGATGCATGTTAATTATATTATTAAAAAAAAATAATGTAATGAATAATATTGTCTTACAAATTTTAAAAAATTATTACAAAAAGGTTATTTTAAAAATAATTTATTGACTAATCACTAAATTTTGACAATTATAAGATTTCCTCCCCAAAAAAATCCTTTTATAATATACATTCTATTAACTTCCTTCTTTCTTATGTATCATAATTTTTACTTTTAATCCTTTCCATTTTTCTTACTTTTATCTATATATTTATTTTTTATATTTTTTTCTTTTATAAATTGTAATAAAAAAATATTTCTTTATTTGCTTCACTTTTATTAATTTTTTAAAATATAAAGATTTCGAAGGAGCAATAAATTTGAAGATGAAGTGATGTCCATAAAATATTATGCATAAAAACTTTTGCAAGTAATTGTTAAGGAAAAGTAAAAAATGAACAATGAAAGAAGAAGATTCAACAAAGAATAAAGATTGAATAAAGTATATTGTCATGAAAACAAACTCAATATGAACTATTATGAATCTAAAAAAAAAAGGTGAAAAAGGACTAAATAGAAAGCTAAAATATGTTAGCATAACAGTTGAATGTCACCACAGATATTACATTGTTTGGTGATGCAGTTTTGGCAGTTATGATGAACAAGAAAGTGCTTATAGTTGTTTCAACTGTACTATTATACCTATTTAAATACTTTTGTTATTCATCAATAAAATTATTCAAGCATCTACCCTCTTCATATGGTATCAAAGTTGTGGCTAAGAGTATGTAGAAAGAATGTTGATCTTTGTGAGCACATGGAGGGGAAAATAAGCCATTGCTTATGAAAATGGAAGGGTGATAATAGAAGGTAACATGTAAATCAACATGTTTCTACCAAACATTGATGAGTATTTCCCATGAGATAAGGCATGAATAGCCACAAACATTTGCATGGAAGAAGATGTTGAAATCACGTGCAAAAAATTAATGGAAGCATAGAAAATGTGTGTAAAGGTTGTAAGGCATGTGGAAGAGAAGGAGGCATATGAATGGCTGTAAATTAAAGTGGGTCTCATTTTATTTGTAGCTAGGTGCCATATTTTTATATGGAAGTTCGATTTTAGGATAAATAACACTATGTCAGAGAGAGAGAGAGAGAGAGAGAGAGAGAGTGCGTGTGTGTGTTTGTGTGTGTGTGTCTATGCACCTATGCACGCACGCTATGTGTGTGTGTGTGCGTGCATGCACATGTGCGTGCGTGTGCATGCATGTGCGTGTGAGAGAGACACTATGCCAAAGATTGTGTGTGTGTGTGTGTGTTGTCAAAACTATATCGATTAGTAGTTCATGGGTTTGCTAATTAACGGGAAGACAAACCATCATGCCATCATGTGAAGACAGTGAATAGGTGGTTGAGTGTTGTGGGAAGGAGAAAATCATTAAGGTTATGTGGGAAGAACCAATTCATATATCAAATCCATTCTAGAATCTATTGAATCAGAGTGGAGAGTATAGGAAGCTAGATTTAAGGGAATATTGGTGCAAGATTATTGAAAAGGGTTAGTAAACATGAAAGGATAGGATGGAATGTTTTATGAATGTTTCTTCTAATTTTACTCAATAGGACAACTGCATATTAAAATTGCATTTCTAAATTGATTTTTTTTTGCATTTCTACATTGAAATTTTTTGTTGTTGTTGCTGAGTCTCATATCTATTTCTTTCCCTAACCATTTTACAAGAAGTAAACTTAAAATCCTTTGTTTTTCATATGTCTAGGGAATTGGTTTTTAAAGAAGTGCTTGAATTTGTTTCTATTGTCTATTTTGTGATTGAGACCTATAAGCAAAGGGATGTAACTAAGGCATCAAGAAAATATTTTAAGTAGTTGCATAACTCTATTAGCCAAAGGAAAATCAATATGTTGACATGTGATCTATTGAAATATTCAAAATGTATGTTTCCTTTTAGGAAGATTAAAAAATGTCACAATTTCTCCATATTTTTAGATATCTTGGAACTCTCAATGAAGATGTATGGCCAAAAGTGACTAACTGGAGATACTAGCATGCCTATCCTTAATGGAAGCATCAAGACTTAAGCCTCACTATTCTCAACTTAGAACCAAGTGTTGAGGATGAAGGTCCACCACATGATGCTTTTGTTGATAGTTATTTTTTTAGAAAATACTAAAATTGGATTCATGCTTTAATCCTTCACAATTATAGGTTGGTCACACAAGAGGTTGGAGGAATTTCCATCATCTCAAGTAAACTTCTCACTTTGAGATGGTGCTTTGCATGAGAAGCATTCTTTGTTTCTTGCTTGCTTTCTTATTTTGGTATTGATGCATTTGAAGAATACATATATTTGATGTTTGATTTTTGGAGATAGGTAAGGGATTTGGTGTTGGACATAACATGGATTATTATCCAATGATTTTATGAGACTTTGATCAAGAATTATACCCTTCTTAGGTTCATCAAACAAATTTAAGGAGCTCTATTGCAACTCAATATGGATTGTTGTTGAATAATTCATTAATCAATTAATCAATAGTTCAAGAAAATGGTAGTTGAAGAACTTCAGGATTTAGGTTGAACCTACACCCTTCTAAGGGTCATGAGGAAACTTGATGGAATTTTGGATTTATTTCTTCAAGGAAATATCTTCTCATGAATTTATATTCATGTAATCAGTAAGTTTTGTTATGTAATCCTTGAGAGGGGGGGGGAGCAAGGTGCCTTGGCAAGGTAAGTTTTGGTTTCAAGAATAATTTTGCAAGAACAATGTAATAAGGGGGGAATATTAGTATAATATTTGAATGTTAGCATATATATTGCATTGTTTGGTAATGCAATTTTTGGCAGTTATGATGAACATGAAAGCACTTATAGTTATTTCAACAATATTATGCATGTTTAAATACTTTGGTTAGTCATCGTTGAAATTAGTCAAGCATTTACCCTCTTCAAAATTTAAAAAAAAAATGATAAAAAAGGAATGTTTTTAATTTGTAACAAGCTAGGACATATTATTTTGAAAATGGAAAGTAGTTATTGTACTATAGGAAAAAGTATTCCTTTTTCACACTTAATTTGGGAATAATTAATAATAAAATGAGCCTAATGTTTCCCTAATTGTAATATGTTTTTCATATTCACATTAAGTTTACTGCCTTTTTTAATAAAATTGACTTAATTGTGCCTTTTCTTTAATGTTGTAAGCTGTACCTTTACACTTTCACATTAATCTAGAGCTTTATTAATTGATTGAGGTTAATTTTCCTTAGTTGGCCCCTTCAATTCAAATTTAAACCTAATTAATTAAATTTTTTGAGAGATAAAACCTAACGTTCATAAATGCCATTTCACAATACTTAACTTTGGAAGATGTGTGTCCTAGGTGAGTGGCCTAGGAGCCATTCACAATAGGGTGAATGGGTCCTCACTTAGATCTAGGACACTAATTTTGCATAATTTTCAACCTTGAATAATGTGTGTCCTAGGTAAGCGGCCTAGGACCCATTCACCACATGGCGAATAGGTCCTCACTTAGACCTACGACCCCCTTTTGAAATATGTTTTGGCGGTATTTTAAGGTTCAAAATTCACATTCATTTTTACACTAGATAAGAGAAAGAGTTTCATATGAGATCAATCATTCAAATTCAAGAGCAAAGAGCAAGCAATATTGAAGACTTGGAGTAGCATTATAGTGTTTCTACAGGTCTTTAGGCTCATTTTGTCATCAAAGATCAAGCATTGTTGAAGAATTGGTGATATATGTCTATGAAGAATCATAATGGATTCTAGGTTTTGAGAGAAGCACCATGAGATTCAGCCAAGCCTAATGACTTGTTTCCTAAGTGATTCCATCTTCTATTATCATTCTATTTTCAACCCAAAGAGAGGTATATTCAGATTTGTGACCTATTAAGGGGATTAGAGGTCTCCTAAAGTCAGTCTTATGTATTGTTCATGTTTCATTTTAGGATCCTATTCTAACACACTTGAGTAGGATTTCTTTGCATTATTAGAAATCTTAATCTTTGAAACACTTAAGGTTAGGATTACACACACATTTCATGTTTCAACTTTCTATTCATGATCAAGATTTAATTACCAAACTTGGGGTTCAAACGAGGAAAATCCCTATCCACCAAAAAACATAAAAATGTGTTTTGGATATTTTTGATAGATCTGGATCCAAGAGTAGGGATTTCAAGTTATAGGAAGGAATTTTAGGTCTGAAGCTTCAAATTTAGATTCAAAGTTTTCTGGAAGAGCCTACTAGGACCCATTTTCCATAGGGGGAATGAGTCCATGTTAAGGTTACAAGGACAAAATTTTTTCATATTTCTCAAACTTCAATTTCTGATTTAGAGTTCCCTAAAAAATTCTACCAACACCCATTCACCATAGGGCGAAAGAGTCCATGTTAGGGTTGCATAAACAAGAAGTTTTGATAGGTGCACAACATTTATTACCCTTAGTTTCTAAAGAAATTTTTTTGCTACCCTTTTTTTAATGTTAAATATCTTTAATGCACTTTGTAGATCTAATTTTGGAGTTGTTTTTCTATTTCAAATCTTTCTCCCCAAAGTGCTATTTTCCCTAGACCCCCGTCCTAGCATAAAAGAGAAATTTGTAGATTCACATCATGGGTTGACTCACCTAAAGGTTGTTAGTCAATTCTTGGTGTGGATCTCATTTCCTAATGATTTGAGGAAAGATAGGACCTCTTTGTCTCTCTTTGGATCCACTTTTCCATTTTTTGGGGAAATCACCCCTTATCTTACTTTTCTTCATTTTAGTTATTATATTTATCTATCTAAATTTGTTTTAAAATTCTTTATTATTTTCAAATGAAAATAGTAATTCTACAATTAAAATGAGAAAACACGTAGTTTGATTTAAAGGAAGATGTAGAAGGAATATAAAAGAAGTGGAAATGGGTTATTTTTATAGTTCACAATGTAGAATATCTAATTTAACAGATCTACATATATTTTTTAGCAAATGAGAGTACCTCCTCTTATTTATACAAGAAAAATCACATATAACTTATATAAAACCATAACCTATTCCCTATGAGGCTTGAACTTAACAAGCTATCACATGTTAAAATTATGTTTCAACATTTTTTATTTATGGGGTACAAAGGAAAAATGATTACAATCTTTTATTATCCCCACCTAGGTCAAGAGTTTGACTTTGGCACTTAGTACTATCATTGATTCACCCAAAAACATCACAACCTATTATATTTTTTATTCTAATTATTAGTCACTATAAGCCTACATGTTCTTATTAAAGACTATCCATACTGAGGGAGACCCATACAAGTGTAGGGTTTGAACTATTGACCTTTCAATGGAATTGTTTAGTAGTTGTTGATTGATCTAATGACATTCTTGTTTCATTATTTGAGGAAGGATTTTTGGATTAGATATTGATATACTACTTACTTCCAATTAGTTCATTTTCATAAATCCTTGTTTGAAGGTGAGATAATGTTTTTGTTTTTCCTAAAGTTTCATTTCTTGTGTTTTTCCTTTATAGATGTGTCTTCATGTATTTTTCTCCCATACATTTGTCTCCTCACATTATCTCCACTTTGAATGTGGTTGGGAGGTTGAATAGCTCATTTATATGTTCTCTTATCCCCCAATCTACTTTTTCCCTCAAGAATGGATTCATTTGGATTTTCTTGTCCATTTTTTTTGTATGTCTATTTGGTTGTACAATAAAGTATACTCGAATCTTCAAAGATATGTGGTAAGTCCTACTAATTTATTTTTAATTTCTCACAAGTTCTTAATTGTTTCCAACTAAATGCATCTACTCTCTCATATTGTTCATGAAGGAGTGGAGATCTATTATATTGTCACAATTTTTATCAATCAACCACACTCAAAGTCTACAATTTAGAACCATAGAAACAATATTCTGCATTTGAGTTCTAATGTCATCACCCTAGATAATGAAATAAGGAAGGATAATGATTCAAACCAAATGTGTCATCCCAAACCTTTCATGGTGAGTGATAAAAATATTTCCAAGGGAAATATGGAGGGTGGAGGTACAAATAGAGCAACTTATTTATCCTCAAAGGGGAAATGAAAAGCCATGGTTGATAAGGAAATTCCAAGCAAGAAGGTTAATTCATTAAGTGGTTCAACGAAAGAGAACATATTGATATTCTCTTATTTTTAATGTTTAAGACCCATTCTAACTTGTCACATGATTCTCTCAATGTCATGCCTATTCTTTAGAACTTTGTTACTATTGGAAATGGGTATGTTGAAGATATGCACATCAAGAGGATAAATCTTTAAGATTTCATGGATTCAATTAAAGATATATTTAAAAATGGTTAGATCTAAACTATTCCATCTATGAATGAATCAAAGAAGAGACATCATGGTGATCCAATAAACACTCAAAATGAGATAATTACTAATATGAGAGATCCTAAAGAGATGTGGCATTAGATCCAAACCTTGGTCATTTAGAGTAGAGATATAGTTCAATAGATGCATAATTTTCTTCATGCTATTAAACAATATCTATTGGCTGGTGCAAAAAACCCAAACATTAAAAATGAGGATGACTAGGCCTCTTATTGTGATTTAATATGCAACTTTTTTTTGTCTTCTTACCTTATTGTATCTAGCCTCTAGCCACCATGCATTATGAACAAAATAATTTATTTTATCCAAAAAAATAAAACATAAGATATATTGTTATTTATTAGTGTTCATATATAATTATTCACTACTCGCCATATTACAATTAATTAAAATGATTATTAGGAAAATATGTCTTTTTTTCCCCTTAATTATTAATATATAATTGTAGACACGCAAAAGTAGCATTATGCATAGTCATCCGCTCATTGAATTGATCGAACGCAACAAATCCATTCATCAGGTAAATCAGGTCAATCCAAAGGTTTAATCAAATAATACCATTTCATCTCTCATAAATCATTCAACCTTCATCTTGCATCATCCATTTAATTAAATAAATTAGGACTTTATTTAATTCGAATCCAAATCATACTTCATCCTTTTCTGAATTAAATAAATCAAGTATTTAAGTCCTAAAAGGTCAAATCAGCCTAATCATCATTTATTTAATCTAACCATGATTAAATACTAATCTCACCCACTTGCATTCTCTAGATATCTCCACTTGCACAATAAATCAATTTATTGATTTATTTAAACCCTCATTTTCCCTCAACATGACAAGTCCAACATTGCATTTATTGTTGTTTTTCTTGTCTCCCTCTCAAAATTTATTGCAAATTTGAATTCAAATTCTCCCTCTCATGGGCACTCTTCCCAAATCTTGCACATCCATTGACCTATCACCACTTGACAAGTGTGGCCGAATCTTTAGTCCCACATTGGTCCCTCTTCAACACTCGGCATTTGAAAATCTTTAAATATAGGCTTCATCATCAAGCAAATCCTCCACAAAAAAAATCTGATACAAGGTTAATCTCTTTATTTGAGAATTGATCTTGTCCACACCATCTTCATCATTTGCAACATTTAGCTTATCTAAAGGGGTTGGGAAAGGGCTACTTTTCATATCAAAGTAGCACCAATCCCCCTATGAGATGATGTTTGAAATAATTTAGGAATACATTTCATGCTTATTCAATGTATAATTTCATGCTAGTTTGGTGATGTTATTCCTTTTGCATTTGCTCAACAATTTCATAGGGAAGGTGATAATCTCATCTATTCAATGTTGAAAGATTTCTCCATATTTGTCAATCATGGATCTATGCAGATTTTTCATCTTCACAATAATATCATATTTATAGAATGTTACTAATTCAAGTACAAAATCATATAATAGTTTCTAATTCTAATTCATAGTTTCTATAATCCCACCTCTTATCAATAATGTCCATCCAAGAGAGGGATACTTATAGGTAATTTATTTAAGGTTTTTTTTTATAGAATTTTTAAGAAATCATAATACATGGAGGTAAGTGGTTAATATCAAGAAGACAAAATAAAGTGGAAGATTACATCCCAATAAGAAGCCGAGGAATGACTGCTGGAATCATCCTTTTTTTATGTTTGAACTATTTGTGAACATAGCTCTAGTCTCAATAACTAGCATTTGAAGATAATGTCACATCTCCTAATGATCTTCTTTATTAGCAATCATCTCATTCAAAGTGTTCATTTGATCATCCATAATGCTTCTTCTACAATAATCTTCCATCTATAGATTGAAGAGTCGAAGATCTACATTTTCAAAAAGATCTTTTATTGTAGCTGTGAGATATTAAAGGTTCATCCTCTCAATCCATGAATGGGCATAATGGTCTTGAGAGAATTATTTGACAGGTTAGCATGGGTCACAGATGTCAAAGAAAAACGAATATGAATAGTGTTCTCCCACACCAATGCACTTGAGAGATTAAGCCTTATTTCCTGAAATGGCCTCGTCATCCGTGGCCTTTCATCTCCCCTTGGAAGATGATAGATTGGCCTATTCGTAAACTCACCCTCCAAATTGCCCATGGAAATATGTTGATAGCTAAACATGGGACATCTCGGATAAAGCATCTAATCCAACCCATTATCCATACTTATATCATTACTGCGGCCGATGTTATTGGAACTCAAACAAAGATCAATGTTTCTACTGACTAAACCCGTGGCAATATCTTGGATCTCCACTCCACGAAAACTGTGAGAAATCAAATAAATAGAATTAAACAAAATTAAGACCCTGCGAGTGAGTAAAAATAGATCATTCCAAGACGCCATAAATCTTAGAAGATTCCAGCATCTTCTGCTATAGAACCAAATGATGTTACAACAGTCAAAACCAATGGATAAGAGAATCCTAGCCAAATCCATTATGCAATTGAAAGCATTGGTAACCGGCAGCATGGAGAAAGAATGGAGGACAGAGGCAGCCTGTGGCATAGGAGGCCATGTTAAGTCGAAATTGGAAATAGTATTAGGAGACAAAGGCGTGGGAGGAGAAAAGCTCGAACAGAACCACGAAGGCCGAACCAAGGGAAAGAAACAGCAAGCGATATAGAAACATCATGCCGCCATCAAACAAGGATAGATGAAAAGGAAACTGCTGCGAATGAGCAGCGCAGCAATATCCAATCCAAATTGCCTTCTCTAAACTAAGAAACAGCAATGTCATTAGACAGCAATTTCATAGCCAATGCGACTTGGCTTAGTCGAGGTGGTAAACGTACCTTCCTTGCAAGGCTAGCGTCTTCTACGTGTCTCCCAGGCCAGGCCATTGACGGCTTAAATTTGATTGTCGTATGTCTATATTTAATTTTTTTAACAATTTTATTTTATTTATTTTCTTTTTTTTTTATACTAAGGGGTATCCTCGTGATCCAGTTCAGTGGCTCAGCAGCACGTATCTTGGGTACTTGAGACGAGCTAGGCGGAGACTAGTCCCCTTCGAATGAGATTCTGTACCCGCAAGAAGTCCCACCTCTTAAACACAGGAGCGGAGTCGAACCTGAGACAAATCCACTACCCAAGCCAACTCTACTACCCCTTTGGACCTTTTTTTAACAAATTTTAAGTATATGTTTTTTCTTTTCTATTTCTAAAATGTTTAAGAGGAATTTCTCTTTTTAACAAAAATTTAAATTATTTTTCTTATTTTAAATTTTCCTTTTAAACTTTTAGATTTTAAAAAAAATTGAACTACTTTTGATTTGTTTATAGGAATTTTTATACCTATAATGCTCTTATGTTCCCAACACTTTTAACAATTGAGTGTTTACTTGTAGCATTTTAATATATTTTTTGGGTTATAATTTAAAAAAAAATATTTTTCTATTAATTTTGTTTATCAATAGTCTTAGGTTGGTAATTTGAAATCTCATTAAAATTGTACATAGAGAAAAAATATGAAAAAAGTGAGAAAATTTTAGCAAGAGAGAAAGATATCGGAGCTTGCTAAGAAAGGAGTTAACAATAATTAATCATGTACTAGAACAAGTCTCTTTCATTCAACCATACAAATAAATAATGGTTGATTTACTACTAATGATTCTCAATGCTAACAAAGTGAGAAGATTATTTTTTTTTTTGGTAGTGAGTCTTTTTTATACAACTATACAAATATACAATTGTCGAATCATTATGTATGCCTCTCAATGTTGAGTGGTTGAGCATACTATTGATTTTGTTGAGATCATACTTGAATAACTTATTTTTTTCTAATTGATATCATGTAATCTATTTTTATTTATATAAATGTTGGTTGTTTTATTGAAATGATAATTGAATCACTTAAAGTTTTACCATTGATATTATGTAATTTAATTTAATGTATACTCATGTCTTTTTTCATCGAAACCATTTAGAAAGAGTAGGAGATAATTTGCGTACTTCAATAGAATTAACAAAAGGATGATTTTTCAAGAAATTTGACTTCAATAAAAATTCAAAAAATTTAAGTGCATGCAATTTATATTTTGCATATGATGATTGTGACATGAAATAGATGACATAATTTGAAAAAAAAAATCATATATTTATTATATAGATTTTGACTTGCACAAAAAAGATTGTCCTACAATAGGCAATAATGAAGACTAAAACATAGTTACTTTTGTCTTGATGTACAATGTAGACCATCAAATTTAATTCAAATTTATAGAGTTTTGGCATGTCACAATTCAACACATCTACATGCATCTAGCATATCTCACTACAAATCTCAACACAAAAAATGAAATTGGTACTCATGCAGACATATTCCCTCAAACAAATTGAAAAGAATGATATGGATTTACTTTTCTCATTGTGTATACACCATTCTACTACACTCTACCATTCTTTAGTGTTAGTTATGTCGATGAATCAAGAAATAATTCATGTTTGAATTCAATTGTATGATATGAATGGTACAACTATTTAGTTTTTATTTCAAATTTATATTAATTTTTAACTTAAAATATTATATTCACTAATAAACATAATATTTCCAAAATACATGTAGTACATAAAATTTATGTCTTCATATATATAATAAATAAAATAGTTCTATAGTAAAATAAAATAAAATTTTAGTAAATAAAATAGCTCCACAATGATATCTCAACATTTTTTAAATAAAAATATTCAAAATATCTATATTAGTTAATAATTTTACACATTATGATAAAAAAAAATTTATCTTCACCTATGCAAGTTAATTTGAAAAATATACAAATTTTGATTTATAATTAAATATTTAAATACACTTCTTTTAGTGATTGCATTCATATTTACCCTTGTAGACTGATTTTTAGTCTCTAGATAGTATAAGCTAACATCCAACCATGTGTCAAAATTTATTTTCAAGGTTGTTTAAAACCTTGATGCAAATAGTTTGTCTCTTTTTAGAATTATTACCTCTTCCTTTTGATCCAACCTAGTGATTAATTTAACAAATATGTCAGTAAAATATAAAACATTATAATTAATTTAACAAATACGTCAGTAAAATATAAAACATTATCTTTCAAATTTCTAGGCATACAATAGGAAAACTTAGTTAATTTATCTGCTACAACTAAAATATACGTATGCTTATTCCTATATTTTGGTGATTGAGAAATAAAATCCATGGATATTACTACCATTTAGTTCATGGAATTTCATGTGGATATAAATCTCCTCAAATATTACAATGGTTTTCCTTCAAATTTTTACATTCCAAACATTTTTTCATATAATGAGATACATCTTTATTCATTACAACCCAATAATAATTTAATTTAACTCATGATACATCTTTATGGAACCAAGGTGTAAAAATTGTGGGGTATGGTTTACTTATTCCATTATAATTTATGTTAACTCATTTGAATATACCACTTTAATAAACCCTATAAATATTAATATCCTTACACATCAATTTTTGTTGTTAGTCCTTGTTTATAAGAAGGGTTCTTAGAATAGTCACTAGAAATGCATTTGTGAGAGTTTGGGAGATCTTGGAGCTTTTCTGCAAGTTGTTATGATTGGATCATAGGTAGATATAAAGTGGGATATATTTTTATGTGGTATGTCAATAAAATTTCACTTGCTTTTATGTTTATCACTATGAGATGGTGAAATTGGATATAATTCAAACACTTAACCTAAATCATCCATTCCATCATAAAGCAATGGGGAAATTTAACCAACAAAAACTATTTGGCTATTATTGTCAAGGGGGAGACAAACAACTGGTAAGGTTTTGAGTTCAACTTTTGTTTGTGTCTAGGTAATGAGATGTGATGATTGAAATGCAAATTACTGCAAACTAGGTAAATTAAGACTAAGGAGATGAAATTTCATAGAATTTTTAAAAAATATACTAGAAAGATAGAAATAGGAAGACAATTTGGAAAGTTTAGACAAAGAGGAGCTTGGCATATCAATTAGGTGAAAAATTGGTAGGAGAACAATGGTGGTCCCCCTAGACTAAATTTTTTATTTTCTAGGGTTTAAAAGCTAGTACAAGTGTAATAGGGTCTATAGGTCTCCAATAGTCAAGATCACATTCTAAAGTCTAAAAGATTGTCAATAATCAACTTGTCATAATTTTATGATGGAAGGTAATTTAATATTTGAATTAGGGTTTTGAGGCCTTGAAATATCGAATCCTCTTGAATCAAATTTAGACCTATAACCTACAAGAGGAACAAGAGGAGAAGGGTTGTTTTGTATAGGGGCTTTCCTTAGTCAAACCATGTTCTAGTGTTTCCACCACCACAAATGGCTATGATATTGTTATTAAGTGTAAACTCTAAGGAGAATAGATTAAAATGGATAAAATGAATGATAAATGATGATTTTGTAATGTAACACTTAAATCTACATTCCTTATAGGATTGAAGTCACTTTTCTCATTACATACAAGGAGGAATTGGAGGATGCTTAGAGATCCTACAAGTGTTGGCTCTCATAATTAAAAATAGACATAAATGTGAAACATATTAAAATGAATAAACATGAATTTAATGATGTTGTGTAGATATGTAATTGATTGAAATAGTGTTGTAGATCTTCTACTTATTGTACTCTTGAAATTGTGTTAATTTCCTTTTAGGATTTCTTGAGCAATCAAAATTTCATTGGGTGTTCAAATAAAGGGAAATACTTATATTTATATGAGTTTCAATGAATTTCATATTAATCATTATGATAATATGACAAAGGATTTTGAATTCATAAACAACTTGAGGCTGATAATAACATTGAAAAATTTGGACTTGATTAGGCAAAAAAAGAGCATTGGGTGCCTTAGTCTAGCCCCTTTTAGCTTTGCTTATGTATGTTAAATAAATATTTAAATAAATTTTCCCAATTTAATTCCCTTTCACAAAAATGAGAATTAAATGAGTGATTTATAAGCATAATTAGGTAAATGCACTTAGGAGTGAGCCAAATATGGTATGAAACTATCAAGGGTGAAAATTTACAATGCTACACTTAGCCCCCACTTTAGTGATGGTAAAAACTTATGATCATACACACATTACAGTATGGGGAAGCCAAAGTGTCATTTCATGAAAACATCGAAGAGGTAAGATGACACTAAGCTAGGAGACATTATAGCCCCCAAGCTAAGGATGATACCAAACACCAATGTTAAAATAAAAGAAGCATATACAAACAAAAGACATGATGCAAAAAATCATATAATAATATAAAAACAAAAAGCATAAATTTGGAAAACATGAAGCAAATATGATGAGAATAGAAAAAAATTAGGAATAGTATATGAAGCAAACACAGAGCATACAAGGAATAAATGAAGTAAACATGAGGAATGTAAAAGGAATAGTTAAATAAAATATGAAACATACATGAAGCATGCATGACACAAACATGAAGTAAACATGATACACACATGAAGTAAACATGGAGCAAGCATGGAACATAGAGCATATAGCAATAAGGTTAGTACACACCATCTAAAATTTTGAGTCAACAAGGAAAATATACCTCAATATGAAAGGTTGTTTCAATACCAATGTCATCCATCGAATGTATAAACATGTCAATAAATTCTAAAACAATCAATTCAAAAAAGGAGGGTGCATAACATTGGCACTAGCTTTCTTTGTCACTAGAAGTCATGCACCCTAAAAAGCTTCAATGTACCACATGATAGCAAGTTTTGTTATGCTAGGTGGGTCAGTGTAGGATCATGGGGCTTGAAACTAGTCCCTTAAGTGGCAATGAAAATTCAAAAAAACAAAACTAGGCAACTTGACATAAAAATTTGAATAGGTTATTAACATAATTTGGAAAATATGTAAGAACAAAATTTGTATCAAATTTAATATAATTTCTAATATACTAGTCCTCTTTTGAAAAAAATTAAATCTATTTGGTGAAATTTTGAAATTTCAGTATAGTAGTACTAAATTTTCAGGAAAAACAAAAGCAGGTGTATGTCTAACCAACCTAAGTACAGTAAAACAATAATATTTTTTTTTGAAATTTTCAATATAAGTAGAGGACACATTCCTGGATGTGCCACATTTTTTTTATAATTTTTTTGCAAGTAAATAATTAGTTATGGATTTTTTATTAGAAATTTTTAAAAAATATTAAAACTTGTTTGTCTGACCACAAAAACTTGTTTAAAATGTATGAAAATCATTTTTTCTTTTTTTATCCTATAGTATGGGAAGCATATTATGTGGCACACCTTTAAGATTCAAAAAAATTGAAATCATTTGAGAATTATAGATTTTTTCAATCAGCCTATCAATCAAGACTTTAGTTAGAATGCAAGTAGAAAATCAATAATTATTATCTATTTAATTCCAAATAATTCATATCTTATATTGGTGAAAATTTGATAGTTTAATCAATAAACCCTTTTTGTTTCATCAAATTCGGATTAAAAAATGTCGTTAGCCACTTTTGGGTCATATCACCACATTTTGGACCCCCATGATCATGCACTCACCTAGGTGGCTAATGTGGCACATGGATCCATATACTAGAAAGCTACATTATGCTAGGTGGCTATGTAAAATATACACAAATTCATAGGCTAGAGAGTTGTGTTATGCAAGGTGATAATGTATAGTGCATAAATGTTTAATGTCACTTGAGGGATATTTTAACATCTCAAAGGACAATTTAATATCTTGGGGGAAAAATTGATAACCACTTTTGTAGTGTTATTATGAATTTTAAGTGGAAAATAGATCCAAGATCCAACAAATGAACTAGCATAGATCAAGCTTTTCCTTTGGGGATTAACATTCGAACACAAACCAACTAGGGTTTGATGATTGGCTGACTAACTAAAACAAGAGTCAATCTACTAGGTTTTGGTTGCTTTTTGTGGAAAAGAGGGTAGATTTAATGTATAATTTAATTAATCTATTTGACTAACTGATGAAATAGTTGTAGATCTAAAAAGGATAGACAAAGGGGTACCTATATATGAAATCTGAGCATGAATTGGAGAGATAAGGGTGTGGATTCCCTTTTCTTTAATTGAGGATTTTTGAATTCTTGAAATAGGGTTTTGAAGGTACAAGTCATCTCTACACTTTCTATAGCTTGTTATTGATGAAAGTTTTGGATCTGATCTATACACATGAAAAGAGGGGAAAAGGTTGTGTTTTATAGGATTTTTCCTTAGTCAAACCCTAGCTTTGGTGTTTCCACCTCCACCAAAAAAAATGATGATGGTAAAGAGCACTTACCCTAGGTTGGGAAGAGGAAAAATAAACAATAAATTATTGCAAAAATAAATGACAATTGATAATGTTACCTTAAAGGTATGAAACCCATGTTGAAGTGATGTTCACACCATGATTTTCCACAAAGATTTGATTATAGATTATTTAATTTCTTTAAAGACATGCAAGAGGTTAGTTCACAAAACACAATAGATTAGTGTAGCTAGTATGTAGAGAAGAGATTGCATGTATCACATAATAATTGCATTATAGTGCATGATTGATCATAAAAAGTGCCTAGCTATTGAAATGAAAAGGAAACTTGTTTTATATGTATCCTAATTGACATTTTGATATATGCCAACCTAGGGTCATTTCAAAACACTCAAGTATGACACCCAAAAACATATTATTAAAATAGGAAACCTTTAGGACTAGGGAACACTTGCCCTTGTCTAGGTGATTAGATGCCCAAATGTATGATGATGCTAGAAACTTTAATATATTTTCCCAATCTGGCCCCAAAATGAACAAATTATTAATATAATTAATTCTATAGGAAACATAGGGTGTCAATATACTATGAAAATGTCAAGGATGACAATTTATGATGCTACATTTAACCCCCACTTTAGTGGGGATATGATCTTACATTCATAATCACACTAAAGGAATATAGAAGATAAGCTTCTTTATCAAAATACTGAATAGAAAACATGACACCAAGTTGAGAGATGTACTAGCCCCCAACATAGGACCCCATCAATCCAAAAATTCAAGATAGATATAAAGTAGATATATCACATGTAGGACAAGGAAAAATTTGGTCATTCATAAGGCATACAATGAGAAAAATATAAATAAAATCATACATAAAGAAAACATAGGGAAAACACAATGCATACAAGGAATACACAAAGAAAATAAGGAGTAAATGAATTATAAAAGGAATACTTGTAACAAACATGCAACATACATAAAACATGCGAAATAAATGAATAAAAATGTATAATGCATGGGGAAAACAAATGAAATACACAAAGAAAACACAAGGAATACAAAAGAAAAATATGATACACATGTGAAGCAACACAACATGCACATGGAGAAAACATGGAGCTAACATGAAGCATAGAGCATATAATAATGATGTTTGTACATACTTTATAAAACTATATATTTGAGTTAGTAAGGTAAGGAGACCTCAATATATAAGGTTGTCTCAATTACCAAGCACTATGTCTAGAATGCTTGCCATACACATCTAAATTTCTAAAATTATAAATAATAAAGTTCTCTCAAGGATAATAGTGTAACAGTGTAAATTGTCACCCTTGACAATTTCACACTAGGTTTAGCTCTCCCCCATGTTATTGGACCCATTTGTGCTCTTAAGTTCCTATTTATGATCATATCTAAAAAAATAGACTTAGATTAGTAATTATCAATTAATATTTATTTAGCAACACTCAAAGCCCAAAAATAGGTTTGGACTAGGGTTCTAGCACCCCTAGCCAACCTATTTTGGCCCTAATTCAAATATGTTAGTGATGGAATTTTAACATTTATAAATTTGAATTTACTTGTCAGTTGTTGGAATTAAATTTCTGAGAAATTAAAGAAAATCATATAAATAAAAATATTTTTCACCATATGAAATACTAATGAATCCTAATTCAATTAAGATCATAATAAAGCATTCTAAAAATTAGTCAAGAACAAAATTAGTAGGTTTATTACAACATAATTTTTGTTTCATATAGAAATAGAGAGTTGATCAAGATGATGAGCCACTAATTTTTTCTATGAAACATACAATTATGTGCAATATATGATGCTAGTAAATATCATAAACTAAAACCTTACTATTATAAGAATAATAAGGGAGGTTTCAAGATTTTGAAACAATGTGTACCTTGTTGAAAAAGTGCTTTTTTGGGGGTCACTAGGGACTCATTCGCCCAGTGGAAAATTGGTCCCTATTAGGGTCTCTGAAAATTGATTTCTAGGTAGTGTTCTTCAATGTCTGCACTCCCAACTCCTAGATGACCAGCTCCCAAAAGTTAAAAATAAATTATGTAGTCCTATTTTCATGATGTTGCGAGATGAATGGAAACTTTTACAACTTTACAACTTGACAAATTTTGTTACAATATTATTCTCCACTTGATCTTCAACCTAAAACATACAATCACACATCAAGAGAGAAGAATTTTTTTTTCATTTGTTAGGGAATAGGGGTTTTTCTTGGTCAAAACCCATTTTGTGCTTGCTTGAAAAAAATTCCCCAACCAACACTATAGACACTACTGAATTTGACACCATTTTCCGACGGTCATTCATTGGTAGTTTGACAAATATTTGTCAAAAGAGCAACACAATGACGAAAATCTTTTTGTCGCTATTTTTTCTTCGAAAGTCCGACAATGAATTAAACATCGAAATAACAACGAAGAATTGTCAGTCGACGGCATCATAAAATGTTTCAGACTTTCATCAGAATATCGATGAAAACTTCGTGTATCCACCGACGAATTACACCAGAAGTTCATTGCCAGTTCGACGAAATGGCAAGCAGTAGCGTCGAAACAACAGCAGACGTTCGTCTCCATTGCGATGAAATGGGCAAGGAGTAGCGTCGAAACAACACCAAAAGTTCGTCGAATGTGCGACGAAATAGGCAAGTAGTAGCGTCAAAACAACACCAAGATTTCATCAACTTTGCAATGAAATTAGCAAGGAGTAGCATTGGAAGGACACCAAAAATTTTGTCGAAAGTGCGACGAAATGGGCAAGGAGTAGTGTGGTAGCAATGGCGAAAGGTCATCGCAATTGCGATGAAATGTGTGGGGAGTTACGATGAAATCTCCATCGTAGCTATAGCAACTTCGTCGAGCCTTTTTGTTGATTTGTCGGTGGTTTTAGTCAAAATTGAGACGAAGCATCAATTTTAAAAAATAAAAATTCGTAGAAATGTACCATTGCGGAGACTGACGACTGGTCATACATACAGACTACATATTGGTTTGATGCTTCAAACGATGCATTTCTTATATTGAAAAGTGCATTACCTTATTGAGCTTCTCTTTGTTTCGAGAATAGTTTAATATTCTCTACTCTAAT